>JAOXYD010000135.1:11551088-11611800 GCA_028565735.1 Pinacopodium congolense
TCCAAGCTCTTGATTGTCTAATGCTTGAGCTCTTCATTATCTTCAAGATGGATCTTCTACCTTAGGCTCCACATATATGCTCTTACACCTTACACATCAACATATCTTATAAAGCATCAAAGACTAAAACATTAGTCATCATCAAAACACATGATTAGAACCACCTTGGTTCAACAAGAAGTTATCATAGTAGAGAATTCCAAAATGATATGCTTGAACATTTTTGTGAAGATCATGGCACTATGCATAATTTTTCTGTACTTAGGACACCTCAATAAAATGGTATAGTAGAGAGGAAAAATATATCTCTACAAGAAATGACATGAACTATGATAAATGAATATGTTTTGCCAAAATATTTTTGGGGCGAAGCTATTGCATGTATATGTCACGTCATCAATAGGGTGAACATCAAATATAAATTAGACAAAACACCTTATAAGCTTTTGAATGTCAAGAAACCAAGAATTAGTTATTTCAAAGTTTTTGGATGCAAATGCTACATTTTTAATACTAACGATAGTTTGAGAAAATTAGATTATAAGAAAAATGAAGGCATTTTCTTAGGATATTCTTTATCTAGTAAAGCATATAGAGTTTACAACAAGAACTCTCATATCGTTAAACAGTCTATCCATATTGTTTTTGACGAAACTAATCCTTTCAAAAGAAAGAAAATACTTGAGTTTGATGATGCAGATTTATTTAAGGGATTAGAAAACCTTTCACTTGAAGACAATGGACAAACATCACAAATTGTTGAACCAAGTAGAGAAAGAGGACACGAAGAGTTACCAAGAGATTGGAAATTCAAGAAGGATCATCCCGCCAATCAAATTATAGGTGATGTTCATTAAGGGGTAACCATTATATCTTAATTTAATTGATCTCATATTGCTTTTATTTCAAAGATTGAACCTAGAACAATAGAAGAAACTCTAGATGATGAGAATTGGATTTTAGCAATAAATGAGGAATTAGAATAATTTGAATGAAACAAAGTTTGGATCTTAGTACCTAGACTTATAAATCATCATATAATAGGTACTAAATGGGGTTTTAAGAATAAACTAGATGAACAAGGTAACATCATTAGAAACAAAGCAAGACTAGTGGCTAAAGGGTATAACCAAGAAGAAGGAATAGACTATGATGAGATGTTTGCTCCCGTAGCTAGATTGGAGACTATTAGACATCTTCTTGCATTTAAATCTCACATGGGTTTTAAAGTATTTCAAATGGATGCCAAAAGTGCATTTTTAAATGGCCTTATTCAAGAAGAAATGTATGATAAACAACCCCCTAATTTTAAACATCATGATGCATCTAAACATGTTTTTAAACTTTCTAAAGCATTATATGCTTTAAAACAAACACCTAGAGTTTGGTATACTAGATTAAATACCTTATTGCTTGGGAATATTTTGAAAAAGGGAAAGTAGAAACCACCTTATTTATTAAGAAAGATAAAAAAGCTTTATTAATTATTCAAATATATGTTGATGATATTATTTTTGGTGCTGCTAATGAACGTTTGTGTAAAGAATTTGCTAAGTGTATGAGTAGGGAGTTCAAAGTGAGCATGATGGGAGAATTGAATTTCTTCCTCGAACTCTAAATCAAGTAATTAAAGGATGGAATCTTCATAACTTAATTAGCATATATATGGGAACTCCTTAAGTGTTTCAATATGGATCAAACAAAGCCCTTAGAAACTCCTATGAGCACATCCACCAAATTGAATAAAGATGAAGATGGAAAAGTAGTATATGTTTGTTATATTTAATTGCTAATCATTCTAACATTATGTGTAGTGTTTGTTTGTGTGCACACTTTCAATCTTCTTATAAAGAATCACATTTACTAGTTATTAAACCTATTTTGCGCTATCTAAGTGGTTCGTTGCATTTATGACTTTGGTATCCTAAAAATGAGTATTTGGATTTCATTAGGTATTCTGATGCTAATTATGCGGTTATTTTGCTAGATAGAAAAAGCAAATTTGGTGCATGTCATTTCTTAGGAAATGCATTAGTTTCATGGTTTTGTTAAAAACAGAGTTTTGTTGCATTATCACGGAAGCTGAATATGTGGCTGCCGGTAGTTGCTATACTCAAGTCTTATGGCTTAAACAACAATTAAAAGGCTATGGTTTACATCTTCATAGAATTCCAATATGACGTGATTACACAAGCACCATTTGTTTAACTAAGAATCCCATTCAACATATTGGGACTAAACATATTGAAACTTGTTATCATTTTATTCACAATCATATGTAAAATGGAGATATTAAACTTGAGTTTATTGATACATTGCATCAATTAGCGGATATCTTTACTAAACCATTATGTAAAGATTGTTGTTGTACTGTTAGAAGGGAATTGGTATGAACGATGGTCATTCTCTTTAATTGTTATGTTTACACCTTTTGAGTTGATTACAAAAAGGTGGAGATGTATGTGATATTTATGCATGAGTTTAAGGGGAGTTAGATATGCATAAAGTGAGGAGGAGTCAGTTAGATATGAAAATTGAACTCTTATTGCATTTATTCTATTGATTTTATTGTTTTAATATCACTTAGTTTTGTCATCAACAAAAAGGGGGAGATTGTTGAACTAAAGGAGGTTCCATCCAAATTTTGATGATGACAAAACACTCTTTCTACTAATTTATTTATTTAAATAATGCTATAAAGATAGGTACATCTGAAGCAAAATATTGATCAAGGTGTAGCGTTCACTGTTGAATGAAGATTGGCTAACTTAATAGACATCGGTCGACCGATGTCAATGATTTGATCAACCGAATGTAGCTATACATAAAATTGATCGACCGAATAAAAAGACTAGTCGACCGAACAAACATCGATGGGCTAATTAAATCAACCAGTCGACTGAATAGGAAAAATAATGAAGATCGGTAGACTGAAGATGTTTCTCGGTTGACCGAATGAAGAAGATTATACAGCAGATTATTAGAAATGGTAATATTACACAATGGTCATAAGAACTAAACAACAGTCACAAGAATTGACAATGGTCATGAGAGTTAATGCGGAGATAAACATTAGTGAGTCTCATAATGGCTAATTAACCTTGATTAGCAGTATAAATTGGAGGCTAAGCAAGGAGTCAAAATAGAATAAAAAAGAATGAGCTTGTGTTTCATATTAGTGTTAAAAAGCTTTCTTGTTTGAATTCTATGAGAATTTGATATTATTGTTGAGAGTTTTGTGTATTGCAATCACAAGCGAGGTTATTCTTAAACCTATAAAAAGAACTTGTTAAAGGTTATTCTTGAACCTACAAAAAGAACTTGTCAAAGGTTATTCTTGAACCTTAAAAAAAGAAGAGGGTTATTCTTAAGCTAAAAAGGAGTTTGTAAGTTGTTAAATTTTCTTTAATTCATCATTTGTAATTCGTTCTTATTTTTACTACAAATCTATTTCTTTTTATTTGTGCAATTCAACATTGTTTGTTTTAGTTTTTGTATTTTTAATTTGCATAATTTCTTATAACCTAATTCACCCCCCTCTTAGGTGTGATTTAGGGCCAACACATGAATCACCAAAATAATGTATAAGAAATATCACAAAAAATCAATAATACATTACCAAACTTCTCCCCCTTTTTATAATGCCAAAAATAATAAAAGATAATAAAATTATCCAAATCAAAACTCAATCATTAAATTCAAAACTCCCCTTTTATATAATGTCAAAATCAACACAAGATCGAATATCACATACTAAAATTCATCAAAAATCAAAAGACATCGAGAATAAAAACTTATTAGGATTCATAGACTCAAAATTGTTTAAAAGCAAAATTCTCCCCACATACAAACAAATAATATCATATGTTTTTTCCTTTCAAGAAAGTACTATTCAAAATGCATGTCCACTCACAATTTTATAAAATTTCTAATTTTCTTCTAATAATACAAAATCTACCCTCTTTGATTAATGCATAATTTAACCATTATTCCAATATAATCTAAATAATGACACTATGACGTGAAGCAATACAAGTGTGGATGGTATTTAAAAATCATAAACAATATTCAAGTATCTATTCCCCCTACAAGGCTTTCTTTCTTTAAAAACATCTATTCCAAATCAATATTTTCAAATGTTTTCAATATGAAATCAAGTATATACCTTTAATGATTGCCTCTTTTTCTTCTCCTCTCTTGGTTTAACAATGTACTTACTTGATTAACTCATGTGAGGGATTTTTATAAAATTTTGAATTGAGATATCATTTTCCACTTATTGGAGATGCCACTTGCCATAACTTATTTAATATCACTTGTTAGGTATTTAGTGATGCTTTTATTACCACTTCATGCTACTTGATCCTACTTGTTGTTTGGTTTATAAGAGAAAAGAATCAACATATTTTTATTAGGCATACTAATTTGGATCCTTTTAGGTTAGCTTTCAAACCTTTGTCAACCTATAGGTTTGCTAAAAAAATATTTCCAATAAGTTATATTTTCAAATATATTCACAATCATAAAAATAAAATCTTATATTTTGATTACCAAATGATCCAATGTCATGTTAAAAAGAACATTAAGAACATAATACTTTCTTTTTCTTCACACAACCTTAGGTACCTTAATCAATTTTTTCCCTAATGGTTGGTTTTTGAATCATTTTCAATCCAAATTCTAGAAGCTCTGTTCCACCATCTTTGTTTAACATAACAAAATCTTTCTTTGTATCCAAATTTACCACAAAATAACATGTCATGAGTGTATTGTATAAAAGGTAATGATTCCTATAAGTCTTATATAGATATGCATTCCTAGTCCTTTTGTCACTATATGTTGTCCTTGAATAATAATGAGACCTAAGATAAGATGGGATGTGTTCCTAAAGTTGTTAACTCACATAAGGTATATGAAAATTAGTTCAGCCATTTTGTATTATATAAGGCATAAATGAATGAGGTTATATATAAAAGGTGTGTCTATTATTACTATGATGATTTTGAGTTCTAGGTCTAGATTTAGAAGCATACATGAAAGCATTATATTTTCTTTGAGATTGTGACTTATAATAAATGTATGTGTTCATAAAAATGCCTAGATGTATGTTCTTCTTCTAAATTCTTTCCTTTGAAAAAGGTAATTCTAGCACTTGATAGTTCATTTCCATAAGTATATCCTAAAATATACTTATCATTACAAGATTTTTGTGCTCCTAACATATATTTCAAAATTTCCTTTCCTTTAATGAATTTGGACAATGAAGCCTTAACACATTTTACTTCATTTTTCAATGATTCATTCTCATCTTTTAATTTTTACACATCATCTATACACTTGGATTCTATCACATTATGCTATTCCCTTTTAGCTTCTCTTTTTTTAGTTTGTTTGCATTCAAAATTTTCACTCAATATACTTAGAGAATAAAATTTTATTTTTTATATTCATAGCTTCTAGACATTTAATCAATTCATCACAAGTACATCATCAAAATCAACGTCATTATTATTGAACCAAGGGAGGTTTCAATCTTAGTTTTGATGATAACAAAACATCACTATTACTAATGATTTGAGTTTGCATAGTAAAATTCAAAGACATGTTATTTCAAGACGATTCTATATGTAAAGCTTGAAGTTTAAAGGATTAAGATGAAGCTAAAGAAAAAGAAAAACATATGGAAGCTACAAGACCTTATTTAAGGTATCTTGCATGTAATTGTAAGTTTCACTTATTTTCCAATTGATCTAGGGACTCATTATTGATCATGCATTGCATGTAATTCATTTTAAGTTGCATGAAACTTCATTTGATTGCAAATCCACTTTGTGAAGATAATTAAATCATATTGATGTGTTTTATGGTCTCCCATTATGTCTTGAAACTTTTTTAGGTCTTATTACATGTTAGGTTGTTATTTAGAATTGATTTGATTTGAATTGAATTGAGTCAAATTTGTGTAAGTTTTGGAGCACAATGAGGACCTTTATACGAGTACGATGGCGCCGGTATACCCTAAACAACCTGCCGTTATACTCCCTGATTAACGACTCTTTCTTTCCTTATTTGGAATTTATTCAAGTTTAATACTAATTCGTTTGATAAAAAATACATGTAGCCATAGGAAAAAACCTAGCATCCTTTTAGACACCTCAATACTCTCAAATCTCATTTTCTTGCTCTCAAAAACAAAATTGATAGATAAACTTTTTCAATCTCTCCAAACTGTCTCTCTCTGCACTATTTCTCTTTTCCCTTATTCCTATCATATTAAATTTTTTTGATAAATTGTGAAATTTGTGTTTTCTGTAAGATTAGGTGTGTATGATTGTGATTGATCATAGTTTTGAATTTTTGGAGTGATTATATTGATTAAATAGAACATAAACTCATAAATATATCAAATATGTTTCTGTCTATTTTGATCTATCTTAGATATTGATGCTTGAAACTTAAATTTATTTTAAAAAATTCTAATTTTGTGATTTTATATTTTCCTATAGTATCTAAATTTTGTTTATTTTTTTATTTATGAAAGATTATATATTAGGTTTTAAGTCTATTCAATTCAGAAGTGTCAAATCTGTCTAGATTTTTTTGTGTTAATTTTCAATGTTTTTTTGGACAACTTAATCAGTTTCTAAAATACTAGAAAAATTATTTTATGATTCTCTAAATGTCCTAGATTTTGTTAAACATTTGTTTTGAAAATTTTGAAGGCTATATGAGTTGGCTTAAAAATCGTTTTTTAGATACACCTAAACTGTTGCTGTTTTTCTATTCTTGTGTTAATTGCATATTTAGATTATACAAATCAGTTCTATGTGTGAACGATTGTGGTTTTTGGTTTGTTTATGATCTTAGGATTATCTAGGTATTTTTAGTTTGATTGTTTAGCACTTATATCTTCTGTGTAGGGTTCATATTTGCAAACTGCTCAAATTTGTCCAGAATTCATTCATTTGTTTTCATACATATATTTAAGCATCCAAATAAATTTTATTTGCTTCCAAATTGTGTTTTTCCTATTTGTTTAAGTCTTAGAAGTGTTATTAAATATTTAACTAATTTTTTATACGCTTATGTGACTATTTAGAAGTATTATTGTTCTATTCATTAAATCTATCCAGATTTAGATTAAGTGAATATTTTAAATTGTGTTTCATTATCATACAAGTTTTTTTTGTGTGAATTAAATCTAGAATATTAAGTTTGTTTCAGCTTTCATTTGTGTCATTGATCATTCATTTAATTAGTGAAAGCTTTGAAGCCTTTAGATTAATTGTGTTTTTAAGTGAAATACATTCATAAGTGTCATTAGCTACTTGAAAAGGGATATTTCCATTGATAGATTGTTTAAGGATGTTAAGGCTCCTCTTTTCCATATAAAGAGTCGGAAGGCTCCTCTTTACCTTAAAAGATTTGGTTGTAATGGCTCCTCTTTGCCTAGAAAAATATTGTCTTGTAAAGGCTTTTCTTTACCTAGAAAAAAATTATCTTGTAAAGGCTACCCTTTGCCTAGAAAAATATTGTAATTGTTTTTGTTTTAATTAGTTAAAAACACTATCCAACAAGTAGTTGGAGAGGAGACGTAGCTTATCTTTAGGGTAGGTGAACTTCTTTAACAAATTGTGTGTATTGCCTTCTCTTCTCTCTCTTTACTTATTACTCGTTGTGCATTATTAGTTTAGCATTCACTCTTCAATATCTCATTAAATTAAATTGTTAAGTGTTAAGTTTAATTTTCATAAGAAAGTTTTTAACACTCAATTCACCCCCTATTGAGTGCCTTTAGGGCTTACAATTATCATAAGAATTAGGACAAAAAGATACTTCATCCTCCTTTTCTATGAAGCATATGTCCTTACCATCAATTTTCTCTTCTTGAAAGGCTTGAAAAAAAATATGTATTCTTGTTGGGCCCACTTCTTCTTTATATAATTCGTTCATTTACATCTTAAAGGTAGGAAGTTATCCTACTAGCTCTTCCAATGATAAGGTGTTTAAATCTTTAGCTTTTTGTATACCTGTCATCTTTACATCCCAATTTTTTGGTAAGGATTTAAACAATTTACTCACCAATTCAAAATTAGTATAGATCTTACTAATAACTTTAAAGGAGTTACTAATATCATTCCATCTAGGTTAATAACACGAATACAATGAGCACACATTACATTCCATATGAAAAAAATTCAAATTTATGCACAAAACATGCTCATTTTGTTTTCTCTAACCTGAGTTATGTCTTCGTATGTAATTTCAAGTTTGTTCCATATCTCTTGTGTAAGCCCTATGGCACCCAAAAGGGGGGGTGAATTGAGTGCTTAAAAATTCTTTCTAAAGTAATCCAACTAAACAATGTAGGAAATTTTAACAGTATACTTCACTAAATAAAAATTTAACCTAGATGGAATGATATAATTATGCTACAATTAAACAAATTTAATCAATGGAAAATCAAACACAAGAACATAAAATTAAAGAAGATAGGTAAAAAGGTAGACAGTAAGATTTATAGAGGTTCGTCTACCCTAAAGATAGACTACGTCCTTTATCCAAATACTTGTTAGAGATTCACTAAAAACCAATCTTACTTTAAATGAGTGAAGTATAACCCTTACAAAAATCTTGTTTACAAGGTCAATAGGAACCCTTACAATCTTACTTTAAGGGTGAAGAGTAACCTAACAAGAGGAACCCACACAACAATCTTGAATTCTAAAGGTTAAGAGGAACCCTCCAATCTTACTTTTCAATAGGTAAAGAGTAACCCTTTACATAACCAAATTTACAAAAATTTAATCAATAAAAACAACCTTTAAACTTAGGCTTCCCAAGCCTTAATTTAAGCTTCTATGGCTTATCAAAAACCTATTCAAAATCAATTCAATAAAGGGCTTAGTTACAACCAATATAATGCTTATACTTTATGCAATGCCTAATTCTCATACATAGCATAAAGCAATCCAATTCACATTCAAATATCAATGCAACTCAAATATTATTTTATACAGGTCAAGAGCAACCTTTTAAAAATCTTTTTAATGGAAAGAGAAGCACAACAACTAACAAATCAAATCCCCAAAATGTGTAACCAAATCACACCTTTAATGGTGTATCAATGAAGCTTAATGTATAAAAATGATTCTGAACCTTTAAGAGGCAAAACAACTTATGACAAGCCCCCTTACACCTCCGTAGATCATAAGTAATTCACTTAAAGCAATAAAAAAATTAGATTGAACATAAGAATACACAATCTGTCAAAATGTTCAGTATATATGTTTAAGCCTAGAAAAAAATAATTTTAACCAATAAAATGATGAAAAATAAATGCAATAAACCTACTAGAACATTAATATATTAGTAAACAATAATTCTCAGCAATAAAAATGAATTTAACGTATCAACCATATGGATTAAAGCAACAGCAAGATAAATTGTCAAACCTGGACATCTTTAGGGTAACCTGTAAATTTGAGTTTAATATAATGATATAAGCACTTTAAAATTAAAACCAAAACTCTAGCACACTCTTAGAAACTTAAGAAAATAGAAAATAACAAATTTGTAGCACTAAAAAATAATTTAAAAGCCAAAATTAGAGTAAATAGATAAGGTGTGCATATGTTGGACAAATTGGAGTAATCTGTGTTCTTGGAACTCAAAAAAACATTATGAGTGTTGTAAAATCAAACAAAAGGATTTAATGCACTCTTGAAACATTAATAAGCTTTGACTAACAATGTTTCAGCACCAAAATTGGATTTAAAAAATGAAAATCTAAGAACACAGAAGATGAACCAAAATAGAGACAGTTTTCGAGCATTTGACAGTTTAGGTTTGAAACAAATGAAATAAGCTTCCAAAAATTAGAAGTAAAGATTAAAAAAACTCTAAAGCACTTAAGTAAATAGAAAAAAATAATTTCGTGATTTTAGAAATATATTAAGACAATAAGAACCATGATTAAGGAAGGAACAAAAAATGTAGAAACAGAAAGTGCAAAAATAGTTTTTGATATATATATATATATGAATATAGTCTTTAATAAAATGAAATAAGCAGCCTAAAATATAAAAATTTGTTCAAAAAAACTCTTAAAAACTTGCGCAAATAGAAAATACTAATTTCGTATACCCAGAAATAGATTAAGATAGAAAGTCATAATTAAAGCAAGAACAGAAAGTGCGGAGACAAAAAGTGCAAAAACAAATTTGATATATGTACGAATATAAGCTAATATCTAACGTCCAAACCTATAAATGAAAAAAAAAAAGCTCAAGACAACCCTTAAGTATTGTAGCTCTAGAAATGAGATTGAAACAAAATAAAATAAGAGAAATAAAGATGAACTAATGAAGAGCACCAATGAAGAGCCATATCTAGAAGACTTTGAAATTCTTGAGAATTTTAGCTTGTAAACTTTTTTTCTTGAGCATTTAGATCTATTAAAATTTTTTAGGAATATTAAATATAGGGTTAGAAGGGTTTAGAGCCGTTAGGAGACATATCTAGTAGTTTAGGAGATAAAATGACATAAAAACCCTTAAACCTTAAACTAGACATTAGAGATAGCTTTAAGTAATATGTAAACTTGAGCTTAAACCAAAAATATAAGAGTTTAAAAATTGAAACAAAAATCAATGTTTTGAGTGCTTAAAAAATTGAAGTAAGAACTCTAGTGCACTCTTTTAGATCTTAAGAAAAATTTGTATGATGATTTTGAAGCTATAAAAATAGAATTGAGATCTGAAAAATCAGATTGAATGACGATAACTCAAGTCAGGACAGATTTGAGGTATGCCAACAAATGAGCTTAAATAAAACAAATTTCAACTCTAAAATTGAAAACAAATGACAAAAACAATTCTTAACTATCCAAACATTTTTCTAACATTAATTAAGACTTTAATCAATATTTAAAACATATACCAAGGCTTTTTTAATATAAAAAAACTTTCAATTGGTTTAATCATAAGATTTACCTTCGATTATGAAAGCTTTTCATTCTTAAACAATCTTTAAAACTTTTCAAACATTACTTAAACCCAAATTTAACATCACAGTTATATTCAAACATACTTAAACAACTTCAAACAACATTTCAATTTACTTAAAATCATTACTAGGCATACATTAATGTAATTCATCACATTATTTCTTAATTATGCAACATTTAGCCTATATGCCATTTTAATTCAATTCCTAACATGTCAATGTCATAATAAAATTTAGTTAATCACTAAAACCCCAATTCAAATCCTATATGCAAATGTTCATGCAAATATTTTATGCAAATGTAAGAGCCCTTTCAAGGATTGATTAAGATCAAGGTTAGAAAACGTACAATACTTAAGACACTTTCCTAAACCTATCCAAACATGATCTTCTTGACTTGATCTTCACTTTTGATCATCCAATGCTTAAGCTCTTCTAACTTAGTCTCTATAAACATATTCTTACACTTTAAACATTTATCTATTTTAATTACACATCAAAACTCAAATATTAGTAACAATAATGTTTTGTCATCATCAAAAACACATGATTGGAACCTTCTTGGTTCAACATCTTGAACACTTTCAATCATGTACACTCTATTGAATTAAATTTTCCTTAATATATAAACTAAAATATATAAAACTTTACTATGAAGGGAAATAAGTCTCTTATCCCTTTCATTCTATTTACTTTCATCTTTGGTATTTTGGTCTCTATATTATCTATAAATATTATTTTTGTGGAATGTGACGGTTATTCTCAACAATTTCTCAAAAATCAATTACTATAATCAAAAGGAAGTGTTTTATCCTAATTTTCTAATATTCATAATTTTCACCTTTAAAATAAGAGAGTCTAACTATTTTTTAACTATAAAAAATGTTATGATGACCTTTTACTTACTATTTTATTAGAAATATGACTATGTAAGTCTTATTTTTTATACCACTTATTAGTCCTATATGACATCTAAGAGGAGGAAGAGTGAATTATGTGACCTTAAATTTTTCTAAGTCTTTGCCTAATTGAAAATTTTATCCTTTACTAAATTTAAAATATATAACAATATAATAAATTAATATCACAGTATAACTTGAAAAAAAGATAAAAAAGGAAAGATACTTGGAATAGAAAGGAAAACCAAATTTATAATGGTTCGGTAAACAATTCACATCTATGTTAACTCTCTAACCATTTATTGAATATTTCACTAACTCACAATTATGTTCACTCTCTAACCATTTATTGGATATTTCACTAACTCAACCTTCTTTATGGATAAAGACCAAACCTTGTATAACATTATTCCTTCATAGGTGAAGAGTAACCCTTACAAATCTTCCTTTCTATAGGCGAAGAATAACCTTTACAAACTGACAAAAAAAATCAATAAAATTGATCTCATATGATTAATTAAAGAATTTTAAAGAAAGTATCTTAATCAAATCCAATGCAAAATACACAACCACAAACCCCAAAATCATTTCTTTCACTCAATTAAATCACTACATAATTTTGATTCACTTAAGGTTCAATGGATGCCTAAACACACGCTAAAATAATTTATTTATAATGCAAAAACCTCCAACTAACTATGTGTTATCATTGTAAAATAATTAAAAGACACTAAACCTATATTTTCTTATTGAAAACTAACTGTTGTAGCTAATTTCACAAGGCACTGCTTGACCCTTTAGATCATATTGATTAACTATCTTTACTATAACCACCTATTGGTTAACCACTAACCCTACCATTGATTAATCAATTCCACAAGAAAATGGATTTTCACACTTTTAATATTTATAACGTATTCAATCTTTCCCAAAAACATATCCAAATTATTCTTTTTAAAAACTTTAACACATACATACACATATACATTGAAATTAGTTCACCAAAAGATTTTAATTGATCAAGAGAATTATTTAAAAACTTTCCTAAAACATTTCCTGTTGATTATATAATCTATACGTAAAAACTTTAAACATGTATGCGTATGCATGATTTTGTATCCTTAAACACTTAAAGATGATTAAGATAAGACTTACAATAAAAATTACAAAGCATAATCTATTTAAAGCCACTATCTTGATTATTGAGCCTTCATTCAACATTTTGGTCTTCATATATCATTACTTTAGTTCCAATGACTTCAATTTATATCTTTACATCTTTTTCTTGATTCTATCTTTCAAATACATAAAAAATAATAAAACTATTGGTAGGAAAGATGTTTTATATCGTTAAAATATAAGTAAAACCTCTCTTGGTTCAATAATAATAATAATAATAATAATAACAATAATAATTAGGGAAAGAGCTAGTAGATTAGATACTTTGTGCTTGTAAATGATAGTATGGAACAGCTAAAACTTGCTTCATGTCATATGACAAATTATTCAGTAATAAGAGTAACATTGGTTGAGGGAAAAATCTAACAAATAACATGAATATATACATATTTATGCATAACATTCATAAGTAAGTGTTAATTGATTATGGAGTCAATGTTAAATGGAGGAATGGGCTGAGGTTGTTAATCAGTCATGAAAAGTTAAATGGAGTAAGAAAAGGTAATAGAATAAAAGATTGGATGTCCTAGCCTTATCTATCACATCTGAATGGAGAGAAACAAGAGAATGCACAAGGATGTGAAACTTTTGTGGATACTTTTGTTAAGAGAAATAATGAATCAAGGTAAAGAGTAATTAGTGACTTTGATGAGAAAGGATAATAGGAGCGATATATGTAACTTCAAAGATGGATTAGCAAGGAACATGCAAAGGAAAGTTTAGTTCAAGTAATTGGGAGTAGGTATCTAGAATTTACTATGTAGGCTTAAATAGTAAGTGCTCACAATGATGTACCTAAAATTTATAGTTTGAAGACTTGGAAAGTTTCAGATTAAAGGAAATGGAATTTGAAATAGCTGTGCAAAAGCTTGTAAGGAGGTAGTACGCAGGTCACTGAGCAGCAAATGATTCATAGGACTACTGACTTGAATTTCATGATATACTACATGGAGTTCATGTAATAGTGTGAAGGACACAAATGGGGTATTATAAGTTGAATGATGATTTGGTTCATTATTTACTGGCCTTATGTAAAAGCTATTACAACATCATTACTATTTGTGTATTTGGAACTATAGCTTTCATGTTTGTTTTAATATAGTTTACTGAACCAAGAGATGCTCTAATATTAGTTTTAATGATAATAAAACATAAATTTTACTAATGATTTGAGCTTTTGTTATAAGTTTCAAAGATAGGTATGTTTGATGGGTGAATTCAATATAAAAAGTTTGAGCTTGAAGGCTAAAAATGAAGATAATGGAAAAATAAAAAAAATGTGGCAACTCCAAGACCTTATTTTTATAGTTTAGAATTGTTTGTAAGTTTTACTTAGTATTCAATTGATTTAAGTACTCAATTTTATCATGCATTGAATATAACTTTAAAAAGTTGCATAAAGTTTCATTATATAGTCCAATTCATGTCTTTGAAGTCATTGAATCATTTTAACTACCCATTTACTCTCAAAATATGTTTTGAAACTTTTTTGAAATTATGATTAATGTTAGAAAAATGTTTGGAGGGGTTTGGAACATGTTTTAATTATAATTTAGGTTTTTCGGGCCTTTAACAACTGTTTAGTAAGAGACCAACAATGTCATTCCATGACTACCATTGATATCTCGCTTGCCTAGAAGATCAATGGTAGGTGTGAACAACATTATTGATCAAAAACCATTGTTTATCTATAATAAATATATTTTTAAAAAACTATGTCATGGGTTTAAGCTTTTCTCTTTCTCCCTACAAACTCCTTTTTTTTCCCTAATGATTAAAATCACTTCTTAACACTAAATATGTCTACTCTTGAGCTTCCTTAACAATCTTTATGCCATTTTATCTCTGTTTCAAGCTCTTAAAATCAAATCACTCAAAATTGTCATTGTTTATATTTCAACTTCTATTTTCATTGATTTTTAGTACTCAAATCTATTTTTGTTGCCTCAAAATTGTTACACATGTTTTGTTTAAGGTTTCAAAAGTGTACTATAGCTTTTACTTAATTTTTTAAGCACTCTAAACGTTGTTTGAAACTCCAAGAACACAAACTACTTTAATTTGTCTAATTTTTATGCTCTTCATCTGTTTACTTTGATTTTTGTGTTTAAATTAGTTATTGATGCTACAAATTAATCATTCTTAGTTTTTTGAAGTTTCTAAAAGTGTGCGACATCTTTCACTTCAATTTTTTTCACACTCTCAACACTGATTTAATCTCCAAAGTTAAAAATTGCTCAAAATTGTCCAGATTTTGTTTCATCATTATTCATCTTTAAGTTTAATTGAACAAATCTGATTTTAGTGAATCAAGTTCATTATTTTCCTATTGTGTAAGTTTTCAAGTGCATCATAGATCAATCATTCAGATTATTGAAAGTAAAGATTCCTTTATTATTTGAGCTTTAAATGAAACACTTATTTAAGGTGTATTTTACTTCTTTAAAAGGGTTATCTTGTTTAATTGTGATTTTGAATTTTTAAAGACTCATTTTCACCTTAAAAAAAGTTGTTAAAGGTTACTCTTTATCTTCGACAAAGAAGATTATGTCTTATAAGGGTTATCCTTGACCCTAGAAGAAGAATGCACTTATTTTTGTGAGTTAATTAAATTTCTAACAAATAGTTGAAGAGTGGATTAGGTAATTGCTAAAAATTGCTGAACCACTATAAATTTTGGTATTGATTTTCAATTCTTAACTCCTTATTTTTTTGGTTGTTATGTCGTTTAGTTATTACTTATATTGTTGTTTAATTAGCATTGACATTTGTATATCATATTAGGTTAAATCTTGGTTTAGTGATTACGTTTTATTTGAATTGATTTAGATGGATAGTTTAATTAGTTTAGAAAAATTTTTAGAATACTCAAGCCACTTCTCTTTTGAATGCCTTTTAGGACTTACATATTCTTTTATTACTTAAAAAAAAATTTCATAAGTCAATCGGTGATTTTATCCTAACCTTGCTTTAGTCTTAATTTGTTGTAGTAGATTATGTATCTCCACAATCTAGTAGTTTTTAAAGAAAAGTTTGACACCCTCCACATATTTTATAGTAATGGTAATACGATATGATATAATTATAGATTATTGTTATGTATTATCACAAGTGAGTTATCTTACATCACAAAAGAATAGAAAATTGAATTGAGTTATATATAATAGAGGACCCATAATCTATTGCCTAGGTTTTAAACTGAGATATGGTGTTCCTTGAATTGCATAAAGATACTAACTTAAATCTAGTCTGAATTCTTCTTCGGCCCATTCAAAAGAATCTATACAATAAGTGATATTAGAGCTCAAGTTTAGGTAATGTTAGGGTAAAGTTGGAAATTTTGGGTCGTGTTACACTTCCACCAAAGACCAAATAACTTCACATAGACTATGATAAATAAAAGACTTATAACTTATTATTTTAAAATTTCAAATTGAAATATAATGTCTTTTAATTTATATACGAATGCTCACTTAAATTTAATTCGAATTTTCCCTCTATTCCTCTGAAAAATTCATGCATAGAACCCACTTAAAGCTTCCTTTCTTGAAGAAATCAATAACTGGGGAAGCCACATGACATATTTATCACTTGGAAAGGGAAAAGTCCCAAAATGGGAATGGTATCCTAAGTCAGCACATAATATGGTTCGTCTTCGTTGGAACCCCTTTAACCTTCTCTCACTCCTCGAAATGACATTACTTGTTCTTCATAATAACTGCTTGTCTCTGAATCAA
Organism: Pinacopodium congolense; assembly: GCA_028565735.1. Taxonomy (NCBI): domain Eukaryota; kingdom Viridiplantae; phylum Streptophyta; class Magnoliopsida; order Malpighiales; family Erythroxylaceae; genus Pinacopodium; species Pinacopodium congolense. Next base: position 11,567,911 of record JAOXYD010000135.1, read on the forward strand.
TCCCACCTCTACGAGGTTCACACTAATCCAATGAGGAGCCATCCCTCATCTATATAGTCTTCAGTATTGAATCATTCCAAACACAAATAAACAGTCTGTTTTGAAATCATTGTGGTTTTAGCTCATTAAACAATACCCTCCATCATTATAAAAGCAATGGTAACGCTCTAAGATTTTGTGTTTTTTTTGGTGACATATACATTTGACGTGAAACTGGTGGCATTTTGCACTTAAAGATCATGAAAAAGAACGAGAAATAAATCGGTATATGTTTATAATGAAGAATGAAAAAGATAGAGAGGATAGTCGTCGTTCGTGGTCAGGCTTGCAAGTTCGTACACATCTCAGGAAGTTCTGTAATCATCAATTCTTTTGGCAGCTGCCCTTCGTTGCAAATTCTCAAAACTCCAATCTCTCCTCATCCCAGAGCTCCTTACCAGCTTCGGTTCGCAGTTTTCCTTGAACATAATCGCTCCGGTACTGCTCAACCGCCGATGCCCCTTTAAAGAACTTGCACTAACGACACATCCAACTACGCCACCAATAGGCCCAAATGGAGGAGGCGTTATGTTCCCTGACCAGTTCCTCTCAACCTTAAAGACCTTCTTCTTAGGCTTTTCCGGGAGATATTCCCTTTCAGAATCTGTTCTTTGCAAGATTTGGCAGGTTAGGCAATTAAGGCTCATGGCTATTGATGCACATACGTGCAAAGCAAAACCAAAATAAATATTTATGCAAACCCTGTTGGGTCAAAGTCTTCAATTTTTCCTGGGAGGGGAGAAGTTGTCTCGCATTATAAGGCTTTGAAGGTAAAGGATGAAGTGAGGTGAAAAAAAGACGAGAGAGGAGATTATGATTAAGGTTTGAAGTGGCAGGTTAATGTAGAAAATTATCAACAGCCGTTGTTGGTAATGAAAGCCGGAATGACAGATAAAGCAACTGCTAATTATGGGGTTTTCAACAGTTAATTGTTTGTTCATCCAATAAGCTAATGCCATTTGCATCTAACAAAGTTAATTGAAACAGGATTAACTTCAATCCTCGTTATATATACATAGTTAAGACGTGCTTAATATGATAAAGTTTTTTCCTTTTTTTTTGGGCTCACTTAAATATCCTTTGGTAAGATTTTCAAACTTTGATGTTGCACTTTTAACAGATTCCAGAACGATAAGGATTAACGACACTAATATGCTCTTAATTCATGAGTACATAAGCTAAATGCCCATGGTATGTCAAGCTAATCAAACTATTTATTTTTCCTAACGTGATTCACTAGCTTTTATTTCAACTGATTAACTTCCCTTATTCCACATTTATGTTTTATTTGTCTTTAATCATCTCAATTTATCATCTTTTTCAACATAATCTATGATCTGTAGAAAATTTTTTCGATTTCGATGAATATTTTTGGAAATTTTTCCTTTTGTTTTCATTTAATATACTCCTTTGAGATGTTATGTGATTGATTAAGTATGTTAACGATTGAATGATTTTAAATTGCTTCATAATTTGGATGATGATTTCTTTTGATTATTATAAATTTTATTTTTAAACTGCATGGTATTAAAGAAGAATGTGCCTTCTTTTGAATGATGTCTTTATTTTGCTTTAGTTTTTAAAAAAATAAAGAAAGAAAAAGAGAAAAAAATTAAAAATGCAAAAGAAAACAAAAAAAGTGAAGAAAAAGAGAGTTAGAATAAGTAAGTTTTACATTTTGCTGACTTCTAACCGCTTGGTTGAAGTTTATGAGTAGTCAAAGCCAGTTGATGAAAGGTGGCCTAATCTGGTAAGCCAAGGATTGTTCACAACAACATGTTCACCTTTGACTACAAAAGATTGAGTGACTTCTCAACTAAGCTTATAAACTCACATTTTTTGTTTAGGTTTTGCTTTTAAGCAATAAAGGATGTTTGATGAATTTGAAAGATGATATAGTTCCTTTAGTACTATTCATTTTATCCATGGACTTTGGCATGTGATTTGGATTGAATTTGAAGGAATATGAAGTGATTTAAAAAAATTTGTGACTTAGCATGCTTAGTTGGCTATATATCATGTTTTAGGTGCATAATATTTGAAAAACTAAGGAAATTAGTCCATTGATCATGTTTTATGAATTGAGCAAGTTTTGTTTAGCTTATAAGTCATGTTAAATTTAATGATTGAGTGATTTTCTTGAGGAGAAGTAAAAGCTAACTGTGGGGGATTTGATAAGTGGTAAATTAATATAGTTTTTAATGATATTTTAATGCATGTGCACCCCTATTATAATGTTAATTGAATTAATTTGTGTCTTAATTTCTTATAATTGCATGTTATTATCAATTTGGAGTGGAAATCCAAGGAATGGTAAAGAATGGTGCTGAATTGGAGTAAAACAGCGGTCAATAGTTAACCCACGTTTTACTCCTGCTGACCCATGTTTTACTTAAGCTTGGGGCTTAAATGGAGGGAGTTAAACAACATCATTCTAATGTTCTTCAAGTGTCGTTTTAATACCAATTGAGATATGTTTAGCTGCAACTTGCCAATCCACTTGCTGCAACTTTTCCACTTGCTTCCTACTTGCAGGGGACTTATATAAGAAGCCAAAGGACATATTTTCGTGTAGATTAACACACATTAAAGTCTCTAATTCAAATATTTAGCTTAAGTTTTTTCTTTGCTTCCTTAGGTTAGGGTTATTTTTCTGTTCTTCCTTTTCTAGCTTTGTTTATGTTATTTCCAAGTTGTTATAAGGATTCCTAAGAGTTTATTGAGGTGTTTAAAGGTTATATAATACTTTAGAGAAATATTTTGTGAAATATAAACCCTTCTTTCACTCATTTCACCTCTTTTATTCGTATACATGCATGAACATGGGCTGTTTTGATTTTAATCCAAATTTCTTGTATGTTTGAGATGTTTAAAGCTTAATTCTAGCTTAGGACATGTTCCATGATACCTTAAGTGGGTTTTTATCATAAATTTGGATGATAATCTTTATTTATATGAGATCTTAATACTTATATAGAGTTGGCCACTTAAAATAAGATCATAATTGGTTTAGAATCCGATAATCTCTATATAAATTATTGGAAAAATATATAAATAACATGATTCAATCCTTGGGTCTGAGAAATGTACCTTGATTATCATGAGGGCACTAATCTTGAATGAAATTTAGGATTAGAACTTTTAGAACTTTAAGCCTAATGCCTATTAATTGATGAAATAACAAAATATCAATTTAGGATGGTTAGAGAAAAGATATAGACTTAACCATAACTATGTTTTGAGTTAGTAAAGGGCCTAGATTAAGTATTCCAATCTATAACTCATTTAAGCCATTTTAGGCCTAATCTTTAGCTTATTAATCAATTTGGTAATTTTAATTTAATCAGGGATCCATAACATTGCTAGGAAAGTCCTTAGGTTTAATTTAGGTGTTTTCAGTTTGTATTGAGTCCAAATAACCCTTTCAGTTTAAGCCTTGAGTTTCCTTAGATAATTGTAATCCAATTGCCTTAGTAGTTCATATAATCAGTTCTCTGTGGGTTCGATATTCCAAAGTCTTAAATATACTCCACTTTATTACTTGTGAATGATACACTGCCGTCAAGTTGATTTAGATTTGAATTGAAATTGCATGTTAATCAATTGAATTATTTGAATTAAAAATAGTGATACCAAATCAACCCATCAATTACTTCTGGTTCCATCCCCCTTTTATGTTTTTACTATTCTTAGGACATTGAGGACAATGTCCCATTAAGTATGAAGGTTAGGCAAATTAAGAATTTTTCGTACTTGAGATATTATGAGTTTAATGGTGGTGATTTGAATGTTTTATCTTAAAAGGTTCTTAATTTTTAGTTAATTCTTAATTGAGGTATTTGAATTCAATTAATGTCTTTGATTTGGAAAATTTTGATCAATTCTTTAATGGTTTCTAACCCCTAATTTTTTCATTTTTCTTTTTATTTTGAGTGCCTTACATGTGTTTAGTGACCCTTTCATGTAATATCAAATGCTTAAGTGCATTTTGTATATTTTGTTATATGAATGTAAAATGGGATATTTAGAATAAAACGTTAAAAAAATTTTAAAAAGAAAAAGAAAAGAGAAACGCATCTTTTCTTTTGTGTTGTTGTTGAATAAAAAGTGTCATTATTTTTCCATTATTTTATATTGGGAAATTCTCACTCTACAAGCTTTAACTCAAATTCTCTAAAGATGAAGTTGTGAGTGGTGTTATTAAACATTTGAGATGGTGATCTAACCAAAAAATCAGGGGTGTTCAAGATAAAGTATTCATCTTCGTATCAAAAAGTTAGATGACCTCTCAAACAACCATTCAAATCTCAAATTGTATCATTTTCTCAATTTTATATGGTTGTTTTGAACATCTTTGATTATATTCATCTAATGAATTATGCAAAATGGCTTGAACATTTGGTATTATGCATATGGAGTTACTTCTTACTAACTTTGTGTGTTTTGCATGTGTTTATATAAGTTTTTATCATGAAAAAATTGAGATTTATGTACTAGATCAAAAGCATGAATTCTTTTTTGTTTGTACTCAATTAATTCTTGTCTTTAGATTGAGATTGTTTAAGTAGAATGTTTGAGTCATTGATTGAAGAAAAGCAATAGTTCAAGTGTGGGGTATTTGATATGATTAAAATATGTTAAATTTTCACATGCATTTTAATGTCATTTCAATCCAATTTTTTGTTTCAATGCTTAATTTATGTTTCTTTTGAATTTTCATATAAATTTAATCATGGAAGACAAAAATAAATGAAAATGAAGAAGTTTGAAGTGATTTGAAACAAAAATAGAGCAAAGACCAGGATTTTGCACTATATATGGTGGGTTCAAGACCTATACTACGAGTCTCTAACCTACTATATACCTTTGGATTTCTGGACCTATACGGTGAGCTGGCAATTATACCATCGTATTCCTCTCTGCCAACAAAAAGACAAGGAAAAAGGCAACATTTCACCTTCAAACCCTTTCCAAACCCTAAAGGAGCGTATAAAAGGGATAAAGAAGGGTAGAAGCCACCATTCTCCAACAGCCATACTCTTTTTCTTGGAGAATCATCTTATCTTCTTAGCTTTTCTTCTTATTCATTAGGGTTTATGTTAAAGTTTATATCTATTTTGATTTTAAGCCTTCTATTTCTGTGTTTTAGGTTTATTTAAGCATTTCAATTCCTTGTTTTCAAAATTTTTAAGCTTTCATTTGTTGTTATTAACCTTTTTATAGTTGCTCTTATTTTTGGTTTATATTTTATGCCTTTTTGTTGGATGAACTTGAGATTTTTATTAATGGATGGCTTTATTTAATTTTCCAGAAGCTTTCCTTTTAATTTCCTTCCTTTATTTGTGTTATTTTAGTTTCTTTATTGTTTATTAATCATTGTTTTAGTTAATTTTGTAATGTTAGGTTAGATTTTGCTTAGGTTGAAAGGTATAAATGGGATTTTAGACTTATAATTCTGATAATTAACTTTAAATCAATTGGGTATTATGATTTAGGTCAAGCTTGAGATAGAATTTAGGTTAAATGACATGAATTAGGGATTTATACATAGGATTGGCTACCCTAGGTATAATTTCCAGTTCAATTATTAGGAATTATCTTATGATACGTAATAGTTATTATGATTTCTGCAAGTAGCAATAGGTTAATTGGTTTTTTTCAATGATATTTACTAATTAATCTAAAATCTCAATTCTCTAAGTTACATCAGTCAAACTTATGAGATTGGTACTTAGGCTAGTCATTCCCTAGTTAAGGATATAGAAAACTTATTCTAAATTGTCGCGTAGTTAAGGATATTTTCAGAACTTGTTGGATTTATCTAAATTGAAGGAACTTAGGATTCAAGAACTTAGGAAGCTATTACCTAACTAAACCTACTATATGATATGACAAGTTAGGACCAATCCTACGTGGACCTAAGGTGCACTAAAGTTATTTATAAGGTTGCACAAAAGGAAACAAAAACCCTTAATTTTTGTAACTTAAAAAATATATATAAGACAACAAACAAACACAAGACAAATAAGCACAAACACAGATCACAATGAAAGAGATAACAAGCAAAAGATATATCCAGAATTTAAGACTTATAATTGATCCTTGAAATATATAAATTGTGATTAGTTTAAGATGCTAGCCTATGGATCCAAACAAGCTCTTAAATCCTAAGTTCCACTTAGTTTAGATAAATTCAATAAACTATTAAAATATTCCTAACTACGTGACAACATAAAACAAGCTCTCTAGATTAAATGATGCAATAGCTTTAAGTACTAGGAAATGACTAGCTTAAGCCACAATCTCTAAAGGTTGGATTGTGAAACTTAGAGAATTAGGATCTTAGATTAATTAGTTAAATTCACTGACAAAACTAATTAACCTATTGCTACTTCTTCAAAATTCTTCCTTTTCACTTTTATTTGTGTTCCATGAGTAAATCTGCATGCAAATTCAAAAGGAACACAAATTAAGCATTTAAACACAAAAATGGGATTGAAATGACATTGAAATGCATTTGAAAACTTAACATATTTCAATCCTATCAAATACCCCCACACTTGAATGATTGCTTGTCCTCAAGTAATGACTTAAACACTTCACTCAAACAATTCTAATTGAAAGTCAATAGATAATTTACAATAGAAATCAATCAATGCTTTTTATCCAATTCACAAATTACAACTCTATCATGATCAAAAACAAGTTAATTACAAGCAAAACACATAATTAGTCAAAAAGTAACCAAATATACATAATATCCAACATTCAAGCCGTTTTGCATAGGATACCACAAAAACTAGTCACGGATGCTCAAAATAATGAAATACAAATGTGAAAATGATGCAAATTAAGATTTAAGCAATGTTTATTTGAAAGGTCATCTAAATTTTTGACGAAAAAGTGAACTCTTATTATGAATAGGTTAGATCACCATCTCAAATAGCCAATAACACCACTCATAACTTCAACATTATATTGAGTTGAAGCCAGCAGAGTGAGGATTTTTCAACACACATAGCAACATAAAAAAAGAGACACTTTTTATTCAATAACACAACAAGAAAGATGCTTTCAACAATATAACAATAAGAAAACTTTTCTCTCTCTTTTTTTTTGTTTTCTTCTTTCTCTTTTTCTTTATTTTTCTTTCTTATTCTTTTGTCTCTTTTTTTCTTTTTTCACTTTATTCTAAAAATTCCATTTCATATTCATATGAAAAACTATATAAAATTGATTTAAACATTAAATATTATACAAATGGGTCACTAAATACATATAAAGAACTCAAAAGAAAAGGAAAAATGAGAAAGGATTAGCATCATTTCAAGAGCTGAGCAAAGATCCTTAAATTAAAAGTATCAATTTCCTTCAAGTACTATGATTAACTATTAACAAAAGATCAAAATCATTTCAGGCTAACACATTTAAATAACCACCATCGAACTCATAATAATTCAAGTGTATAAAAATTTGAAACTTGTCCCACCCCCACACGTAAATTGGACATTGTCTTCAATGTCCTAATCTAATGAAAGCACAAAGGAATGGGATCAAGAATACTCCCTTAATTGAGGCAATCCATGAAATGCTTAAAGGAGAGATAGCTATCCACTTTCGCTCCCTACAAAACAAATACAAACAAACAAAAGCAACTAAAGACTTATTGAAAAAAAAGAAAAGATAACAAACTTTTAAAAGGTTGGGTTTCCTCCTAAAAAGTATTTAATTAAGGTCATAAGCTTAACCTTTGATATTTACATCATCTATTGTCAAATGGATGCTTAAACCTGACAAGAAACATGCTCAAACTCATAGATAAACTTAGAGCAGCTTCCCTCGAAGAAGGCTCAGAAACTGGATGTCACATAGCTTTGGAGGCATGGAACTACATCGTCTCACCATAAAAATCTAAGGTCCACTCTCCAGTATACACGTCTCCCTTCTCCTAGGATAGCCTCATTAATTGCTTAAGCGATGGGAGTAAAGGCTTGTCATCTTGCTCATAACCTTTAAGCTTCAACATACTTGGCCACAGCTCATTCATCAAGTTAACACCATGCGACTCTTCCTCTTTCTACTTCTCTTCATCTTCTTTCACCTATAAACTGCTAGGAAAAGGAAGCGAAAATGGGTTAGTAATAACGAAAAATGTATCACTTACCTTAAGAGACTATGTTTCCTCCTTTCTTCCTCTCCTAACTATTCTTGATCTTTCCCTTCTTTTTGGGTTCATCCATTAGTCTCCACAATCAGATGAAACTTCATACACCTCCTCGCTTAGTTCTCTATCTAGTTAGTTGAGAATATTTAAAGAGACTTTAGTTTCTAGGCTTCCGATCACCTCTATCGACTGACTCACTTGATCTTCTAATTTCTTTAAGTTTCTCCTCATTTCCTGCTAGAATTGAAGAGTTTTTGTAACAAAAATCATTATAATCTCCTCCAACGACATCCCATTAGCTTGTGGTGGCGATGATGGAGGTGGAGGCAAGGACTTGAAGTATGGCTGGTCTTGGTAATAGCATGGCTGGTCCTGCAATATTACACATGTACATGTAGGATTACCTAAAAATGAGCAAACATCACATACTTTAACTTGTTCTTCATCCATCGGTACTTGCACGGCTAATGATGTGAAATTCACCACTTGATGCTCCAGCTTGTAAGTAGCAAGAAATTAAAAGTCATTATCAGAATAAGGATAGTAAGAAAAATTAGAATGAAAGGCATACTGATAATGATCCATGCCACTAAAAGTTCTTAAAATATAAAAAAGCTACAAAACTAAAACAAAAAGAAGACAAGATGACTAAAAAATTAAACAAAAATGAAAGCAACACTACAAACAACTAAAACACAAGTACAAGCACCAAAAAATTTGGTGAAACTATAGCAGACTACTAAATAATAAATTTACCTAACTAAACATACTATGTAGTAGGGTACGTTAGGGTCGATCCCAAAGGAAAATAAAGTGCCTTAAAGCTATTCTAAGGTTGCATGAAAGGAAACACAAGACAAATAAGCATAAACACATAGCACAATAAAATAGATAACAAAGAAAGAAATATGAGCAAAAGATATATCCGAAATTTAGGATTTATAATTGATCCTTGAAATATATAAATTGTGATTAGTCTAAGATGTTAGCTTATGAATCCAAACAAGCTCTTAAATCCTAAGTTCCTCCTATTTTAGATAAATTCAATGAGCTTTAAAATATTCCTAACTACACGAAAACCTATAATAAGCTCTCTAGATTTAAGGGCATAACAGCTTTAAGTACTAAGGAATGACTAGCCTAAGCCACAATCTCACCAGCTCAGATTTTGTAACTTAGAGACTTGTGATCTTAGATTAATTAGTTAAATTCACTGACAAAACCAACTAACTTATTGCTATTTGCAAAATTACTAAGACTATTACATATCACAAGCTTATTCCTCGTAATTGAGCTAGAAATTATACATAAGGTTTTCAATCCTATGTATTAATCAGTAATTTATGTCATTTAACAAAAATTCCAATTTAACGTTGACCTAAAACACAATTCCCAATCAATTCATAATTAATTCTCATAATTATTCATCTAAAATCCCATTTATACCTTCCAACCCACGTAAAATATAACCTAACATCACAAAAAGAACAAAAACACAATCTAAAAATAGTAAAATAAAGTTGAAAACACATGAATCCAAGAGATATAAATAAACCAAGACTAGAAAATAAAGGAAATCACAATACATTAACATAAATCACACTTAGAACATTGGTTTAAGTCTTAGAGTTTAGTTGAATTCAATAATTGATTCAAAACATATGTTAATGTTTTATAAGTTAATTAAAAAAATTTAGATTTTCTATGTGTATTTAAATATATGTGAGTCAATTAAATTAACTTGAGTCTTTAAATAGTCTCAAAAAATATTCTAAAACTTAATTGGAACCACATTTAATGTTATAAAAATATTTAAAAGTGTTTTGAGAATGTTTTGGTCAAATTTTAATTTGATTTTCTAGGTCATTAATGATGGGTATCAATGTAGGTTTAATAGAGTCATTATTGTCAATAAAATTGCCATTATAGTCTATACTTTAAACATTAACAGTGGTTCTGCTCAAAGAACAATGACGTAATTGATCCTTGATGAAACCATCATTAAAATCATCTATCAAACGATAATTGCTTTTTCTGTAAAGATTCTGATGTTTGCTCCTCTCCAATAGCTAGGTAATCTATCCAATAGCCCTTTCATATTCAAAACCCAATTTCTAAATCTCTTAAGTCATTTCTTGAGTTTATCAAGTAATATATATCAAGTTTTTCAAGTTTCTTATATTTCGTCTCTTTCAATCCTTATTTATCACGATTCCAATCTATTTTCCATTTGTTAACTACATCATAGTTTGATTTTTTAAGCCTACAAGAGAATTCAAACTCATTAGTTATCGTTTTAATGCCACTTTAAGAGAGATATAAGCTTTGAATTTGAAATACTACTATATCAATAGGTTTTGAAATACTACTATGTCAATAATTTTTGTGTTTTTTTTGTTTAATCTTGCCCTTAGATTCTTTGATTTTAAATTTTATTGTTTCAATAAACTATAATCTAGTTAATTTATGTCATGAGAGTCTTGTTGTATTGATTTGGTATGGCAAACACCATTATAGGAGTAATTTGTGATCTTTATAGGGGACTTTGAAAATGTTAGTTATTAATATTAATATAAGCTACTCTTTGCCATTAAAAATATTGTTTATAGGTTTCCCTTTACCTAAAATTAAAAACATTGTTCATAGGTTTCCCTTTACCTATAATAAGCTACTCTTTGAAATTTTTGTGTTATAAATAATATTAAATGAGTATTAGAAAATGCACTGAGCATAAGTGTTGCATAAGTTGTATTTTGAGCCCCTTCATGTATTGATTTTGATCAAGGTATTTTAAGATATATGTATGCTTGAATTAGAATTAGATAGTTTAAATTTAGGGGTTGTGAATTAAATCTATGAATTTTTGTTGTGATTGAAGAGCTTCTTTTCATTCGTTTAAAGTAAGATTTGTATTTGATTTGTTTTGTTTTGACTCTTGAAAATCAAGATTGTGAGTAGGTTACTTTTCTCCCTTGAAGTAAGATTGTAAGGCTTCTCTTCACCTCCTTAGTAAAAGAAGATTACTTTTGTAAAGGTAACTCTTCACCTCCTTGGTAAAAAAAGATTATTGTAAGGGTTACTCTTCACATTAAGAAATATATTGTACTTAACTTTAATTATAGTGAAAACTCTCCATAAGATTTGTTAAGGATTGTATGTAGGAGAAAGTATATATCTCTAAACCAATATAAATCCTTGTGTTTACTTCTCCCCTTTCCTCTGTATATTTAGGCACTTTTCTTTGTCTTATAATTGATTAAATTGTTAGCTTCTATATATTAGATAAAGATTTTGCATTTAGAAATTACATATAGTTAATATTTGTTTAAACCCTTCTCTTGAATGCCATATAACTTACAAATGGTAGCAGAGCATAAGTCCCTTTTTAAAAAAATTTCTAATGAAATTATTGAATAAAAATGAATTATGGAATATTTTTTTCATTCTTAAACTCGAGTGGTTAGGTGTGCATAAACCACCATTCTTAAACGATTATGAATTTTTTAAATGGAAAATAGAATGAAACTTTATCTTATGGGCCAAGATTTTGATTTATACGAAATTATTAAAAATGACCCTTATACTTTTTCAAATAAGGATGAAGTTGTTTCATTAAATGAAAGAGCTATACATATCTTACATGATATATTAGATAGATATGTAATGAAACAGCTGTGTATATCTTACATGATGCAATAGATAAATATGTATATAATAAAGTATCCATGTGTGTTTCGAATAATTATATTTAGTGTAGGTTGGAGGAAATGTGTATAGATAAAAATGAAGTGGAAGAGGAGGAAGCCAAAGAAGAAAAGGAAGAAGAAGAAGTACAAAACGTGTGCTTAGTAGCCTTAATGGAAGAAACTCCATCTTCATCAAATGTTCAAGATAAAGGGAATAAGGTACCTTCTAGTTCTAGCTCTAATGTTGATAATGACGATGATAACAATGATGATAGTAATGATGAAATGTCATTTAATGATTTGGTTAAGTATTTAAAACTTGTTAGATTGAAAAGGAAGAATCTTTCTTCCAAGCATAAGGAAGTTCTGAAGAAATTGAATGAGTATATGATTGAAAATGATAGGTTGGTCAATGAGAATGGATCTTTTGATAAGATTGAAATTTATTAAATTTTCATATGCTTTTTAATGTTATTTCTATCTTATTGTATTGTTTAAATATTAAATTTTTGTTATATTGTGTTTAATGACAAATTTATTTTCTTAACACAAATTTTGAGGTAAAGCATAATGAATTTAAATCAATTGGAACAAAAGCCAAAGATTTTAGTAATTTGAAAAAAAAAGAAAAAGAAAAGAAAAATCAGTTTGCTTAAGCTCACCATTTTAATTAAATAAAATGGTGAGCACAATGGAACAAGGGCTGCACATTCGAAACATAAAAGAGAGGCTAAATTAATTGGGATATATATGTGGGGATCCCTAGGTCTTAAAGGGGACAGCTGCTGGCAGCTGGAGGGTCTTGGAGTCTTGCACCAGGAGTGGACAGGTCTTGCTTAGGAGAGGAGGTAGTTGTCTTACGACTGTCCAAGAGAGAGTGTGAGCTTTGGTCTTGACTTGGAGTTGGGTGCCTGGTGAGGGGCGGCGTGGAGAGCTGCACCAGAGGACGAGTCTTGGCTTTGGACAAGTGCGGCTAGGCAGGCTTGGAGGAGGCTAGCAGATTGGGTCTTGCACATAGGAGACGCACCAGGAGCTTATGCGAGAGTCACTGGCGACGCACCTACATTGGACAAGGGACAAAGGAGTGCTGCACTATTGAGTTAATTTCAATTAATTCACCTGTAGTTTTTTCTTTGGTTTGTTTCGGCTCTTATATTTGCTTTTTATTATTTTTTTCTTTTCTTTATGTCTGAATTTTCTTTGTGTTATTATTTTCATTTGCTCATGACCGAATACTATTTGAGTTACAACATTTATTTGCTTATGTTATTAATTTTGTCTTTAGCAAATTTGAAGTAAATTTCTTTTCATTTTTTATTTTAGTTATGCTTTATGTTTTGATTATTACTTAGGTTTTAATTTATTTATTTTCTATTTTTTATTTAATTTATAGTTATTAGAATTTTTACTAGAAAGTTAGTTTAAGTTTTGATTAATTCAGTTTTAGTTCCTCTTAGAATATCAACCAAAAATCACCAAGAATATCCCTACTTTTGGAATATCCCAACATATGCCTAAAAGTTAATCTCATACTCACCTCATATGATCATGACTGCAGAATATATTCTACCTAGGTAAGCCACTGTCAACTCTCTCTTTATATCCTCTTAATATATCAAAATCTCAATCTTTATTATGCATTATCATCATATTTTGTGGTTACATATCCACGCTTCTTTATCATACATGCCATATCCATAATTTCTACAAATGTGATTTCATACTCATAATATCATACTTAATATAATTTCTCATATTTTCACATTTCCACAATACACATAAATTGATCACAAAATCCATGATATGATCACATAAAATTTATAATTTCATAAATTCTACATTAATAATAATTACACCACTCAAGCACAAATAAGATAATCATATAGGCAAAATTTTCATATTATTCGTACCATTTACATTAATCAAAAAATGTTTTATATTTTAATTTAATTCTTAATAATTAAAATTATATTAATTACATGAGACACAAAAAAAATCTTATTATCTAAATATTACACATATATTAAATAATTGGGTACATTCTAATTAGTCCCTTTACCTAGTATCTGAAAACTTTAAATTTTCTATTCAGGCCTGATCTGCCTCTTTAATTTTACACCAACACCTAAATGTTATAAATTTTAATTAAACTCAAATAAATATAAAAATGTTGAATAATAAAACTCCCTGTTTTTGCCATATTTTTTACTTCTTACTAAATTTACCATATGGCCTTGATATAATTTAATACCAAAATTACTATCATACCCTTAACTCACCTTAAAATTGCTAAACTACCATTCAAAGGTTTAAATTCCTAATTTAACCTCATCTTTTCATAAAATTTTCAAAATATCCTCAAAAGGGAAAATTTCCTATTCTAATCTCCAACTATTCCTAAAACTACGAATTTGCCATCATCCTCATGATCATCTTCTTCTTCGTGCTCCGTCTCTATGTTGACTCTCTCTCTCTCTCTCTCTCTCTCTCTCACACACACACACACACACATACACACATACACACCTTCACTTCCCTAAAAATGTTAGACCTTTTAAAAATTTAGAGAGATTAGGAAGATAAGAGTTGATTACATAAAAATGGGAATAAGAGGAATCCTTAAGCAACTAAGCCAATAGCATAACCATAAGGATTTCAATGTAAGAGATGGTTGTTAATGAGTTAGTATGCTCTTAATAGAAAATAGAACAAATGGAGAAAAGGAGATGAGACTTAGTTGTAATGAAAAAGAAGAGGGAAGCAAAAGATAAAAAATAAAACTAATTAAAAAATTTTGCTAGAATTTTCCTACATTCGGCTGGGTATTATGTCTAGGTTGGGTTTAATAGGCTTGTAGTACTGGGTTTCACAGTTCTTTCCTCTTAAAAGAAAGTTTATCATTGACATTAGTTATATACCTAAATTTTCAAAAAGATGGATATATTGACGTCGTACATCCTCTTCCACTTTCCAAATGGCTTTTCTTAGAGAATGGTGATGACGTTATGAAACTCACACCATAGGTATTTGTCTTCTCTTCAATTGTCTAATCTACCTCTCAAAAATCGCAACTAATTGATTTTTATAAATTAGTTATTTATCCATCTCAATTTCAAGTTTGGATATGATGTTACTTGAGTCTGACCGATACTATTTCAATATAGACATATGAAAGACATATTATATATATATATATGTATGTATGTATATATAAGATAATTTTAAAGGTATGGCTAATCGGTAGGCTAATGGCCTTATATGTTAAACAATCTTATATGGTTCAATATGCCTCAAACTTAACTTCCTTTTCCTTCCCAATCGCATGACACCTCTCTATGGTGATAATTTCAAAAATATCTTGTCACTAACCTCATACTCTATCTCATGTCTATGATGATCTCCATAATTTTTCTATTTATCGTGAGTGGCCTTCAAAACTTCATCACCACCTTAATCTTCTTTCCTATCTCTTGAACTTATTTTGATCCCTTCAATATCCTGATACTCTTATCATCCTAATATAATGTATCTTTACATTGTCTACCATATGGTGCCTTAAATGATGCCATTTTGATACTAAAGTGATAACTATAATTATAAGCAAATTCTATCAACGGTAAATATAAATCCTAATCTCTCTCAAAGTTCAGCATTATGCCCTCATTATATCCTTCAATTTCTAAATAGTGCACTCAAATTATCCATTCGTCTATGGGTGAAAATCTATACTCAAATTCAATTTGATACCCAACACCATTTGTAAATTAGTCTAGCATCGAAATGTGGACCATATGTTTCAAAAGACCCAGTTAGCTCTTTTAATGGTACAACATTAAAATCCTTGGTTTTTTTTGTGGCAGTTAACTTTACTTCCTAAGTCTTTTGAAGAAAACAAAGATTTTTTTCTCACCATTTGAATGCCAATAAATGTTGCCTAAGGTTTTTAGAACATTAATAATATCAATTAATCCAATATACATGGTAGAGATATTTCATCATGTTGTATATGAAATAACTCATATTGATGCTTCAACATGCTCACTTGGCCATCATTAACTTGACTAGTTCCCTCATGAGTGAATTTTAATATATGCTAAATTTTATATTCTAATTTACATATGGAAACTCTATTGAATTCATCTCTTCATAATGCATAAATAAAATATATACAGCTTTGCTATTCAAAGATACTAATTTCTTCTCTTGATGGTCCCATTTTTCTTTAACTTTAAGAATTTTTTTGATTATCTAGTGATTTGGAGGGAAAAATAGACCATTTGAGATTATTTTATACAAATTAACATTTTCATCCATTAGGAAAAATCTTATCCTAATTTTCCATTTAAGTAATTATTTCCATTAAATAATTTAGCTCCACTTATGTTTTGACCCTCTTGGCTAAATGAGGCTACTATATTTAGATTTTTCTAGTGTGATCTTTACTCAATATTTTACTAGAAATATAATAAGCGAGTTTAAACTCTAATACCACATGTTAACCCCTATGGAACCTAAAAAGGGGTTAAGTTCAGAGTAATCAAATTATGTTAAAGTTTTTGTTAATTTAAAAAAATCACCTTATTAAGATTATAATATGGTGATAATGATGATGATGATGATGATGATTTAATTCAACGTCAAGCACATAAATTGAGATGTAAAAGAATGTAGGGTTTAATTATGCTATAGGGTTTAAAAACTTAACACGAATGATTGAATGAAACACATGCTTTAAAAGCACTCTCAATTTTGCTATTAAAACTCATATATTCTTCCCTAAACTCTCGCAATTAAACAAAAATCATCTAATATATTTACAGTGCATCTAACGTTTAAAACAATTATAAAACCATGTATTTATAGCCTTTGAGAGGTTAAAATGCCATTCATAACTCAAATTGATCGTTACTCACACTAAAAATTTTAGTAAAGACAAAAACTAATAGTTAGAAATAAAAAAATAGTTGCTACTAGTCAACCATTCTATATTAGTCAACCAATATACTGAACATTATCATATTATAAACTCATTGTCTAAACTTTTTTAACTTTGCTAAGATAATGGTCAATTGGTGCTTGACATTTATCGACTAATGTACCACACTAGTTGATTAATATATCACATTGATTGACCAATATTCCACATTAATTAACCAATATGCTTTGAAACAATTTCTAAACATCTTTTTAGGAGATGTTTGGTATTGCTATTAGGTTTTGTTTTTAATTGTAGTTTTATGTCTTTTTATTGGGCTTTGTGTATTTTTCTATTTCTGTGCTATTTTTCAATTTTTTGTTGTATTAGTGTGTTTTTTATTTTTGTGCTTTTTTTTGTGTTTAGAAAAATATAAACTAAAAACAGAAACAAAAATCGTTTCCAAACATTCTCTAAGTTTTTTAAACTTCCATACCCATTATTTTGGTTAAAACTTGATTTAAACACATTTCAAAAAATTCTCTATAAGTGTTTTAATGATCAAGACACTCATAGTTGAAATTAAACCCTAATTAAACTTGAACCTTGAAAAGATTTATGCATTATGCAGTTAATATGTAATGCATATGTATGGTGAGCCCTCAAAGTGTTAGAATGACTACAATATGGCTTATAATAAAAATTACATTCATTAACCTTTAACTTTTTTGGTCTTGATCCCATCCTTTATTTGTATGATATTTTTCATGTGGTATTCCTTTGGCTCTAATATATGTTTTTATACATTACATTTCTATTTTTAATGCATTAAAATAAAGAAACCATTAGTAGCAATTATGCTTTTTCATTAACAAAACATTGATTAGATCTTCCATTGGTTCAATATTTTCTCTAGTGGAGGTTGTAGAATGCGGGCTTGGGATGTGTGGTCGCAAAGTGTAAATGGTTCCTATGATGGTATATGTGACATGTCGGCCTATCGAGTTCCTCTCATGCATTTCTTTGCGACAGTTGTCTCACTTGTTCGAACAAAATCAGAGATTTGGCTACATAATCCTCTAGATGTGAGAGACTTCAAGGGTTTTAGTTGTTCCAGCAATATTGCTAGTAGAGTTGTGTTTTGGTGTCCATATGTAGTTTCTTAAAATGGTGATAACTGAATTTTTTAAAGGTTTTTTTACTTACAATATTAAAAAAAAGTTTCCCAAAGAGGATATCATATTATGTATACTAAATTTGTGATATGTCTAGTGGGTTGATTTCAACTCAATAGACTTGCAAAATAAAACATAATAATAAGTGAAGGGTATTTTTAATATAGACATTTTGACACTCAAATCATTTTTAAATTAAAAAGTGTTGAGTATGTAATAAGATCAAAATTCAAAGTATTTAACTTTGGAAATTAATAATAATTTTTACGATATTATAAAGTTTTAATTTTTCTTGATTCTTTTAGAGTTTTATAAAATGTTGAAAACTATTCGCATATTAACTAGTAGTTAAATTCCAATTAAGTATCATGATTCGCATTTTGGGGAGTTTTCACCTCTTGTCCAAGAATATAGAAGATAATTGACTGGTAGGCGAGCCTATTTTAATATTATCGTGCCACTTGTGTCCAAAATCTTTCCTTAAACCTCAGAAAGAGCAACCAGTCAAGCTGTGGTGTCAATTCTACGATATTATAAAATTGCCACAGAATCTTAAAATTTGGACTAAAAATTGAAGCTCGATTTAGTGTTTTTTCTTCGAATGTATAATGTCAGGTTGAGACATGAGAGGTTGAAAGCATGTTTAATTTGTAGATAGCTAGTAGGTTTGAATTACAGGTATGCCAATGCGTGATCGAACAAGTGTCCTAAAAACAGGGCGCACATGAGACCAATGTAGAAGAACCAAAGACGAAACTAAGCTGGGTACCGCTGAACTTCGAATGGATAAGCGTGGTAAAGACACTATAAAGAGAGGCCATTGACAATGCCAATTATCGCTTTTGTCATGTAAAGCATAAAAACATATCTGAAACAGTATCAAAATTGAATGATCCTGATCCTTAAGCAACTTACGAAGCTTTAACTATTCATTGAGTGGAAGCAGTTTAATCCATTTTGAACAATTACAAGCCCGATGCCCGCCCCAGTGCAGCTCTATATATAATATTATTAAAATTATTTATTTATAACTTAAACACATATAAAATATGTCAAAATAAGTTATGTTTATTTAATAATCAAAAAGAAAGAAAATGCAGAAAAGTATTCTCACATTATCTTATTCACCATAAAATTAGATGATAATTAAAAATGAAAACAAACTTCTTAATATCATTGAAAAGAGAAGACTAATAATTCTTTCAATTAATTTGATACACAAAATTAAAAAATGTTAAAGCATGATAATAATGGTAAAATTATTTACATCATTAGAATAAAAGCAAAGCAATCTTACACATAAAATAATACAATAACAAATATCTTTTTTTTCTATGAATAAAAATAAATTTCTATCTTGAATGGGGGACAAATTCTGGTGATAGGAAAAGAGAGATAAGATTGAAAAAATTGTAAGAATACATAACAGTGAAAATTTTATTATATAGAATTTAGAACTGAAAGTGATTAATAAGGAACATTAATTGAAAAGAACATTAATTAATTATTATAAATACCATAAAAATGAGACTTTATGTGGAGTTTAATCGTGTCTTTAGTATCAAAATAGTGAAACTCATTAACATAAATAATTAATACATTATAGATTCATCTTAACTTTGTTTACATATATGAATTAAAATATGAAATTTCACCACTAGGGGGAGACATTCAAATTTGTTAATAAAAATCTTGTATGTTGTAGAATTTAAAAAGCAAGTCTATATAGGCAGCTACATTCTCTTTAGTTATCTATATATACATGTTAAGGTTAAATAATTTCGTATAGCAATTATGATAACGCACGTTACCAATCATTAAAATGAATATATTAAACTCATGTTACAATACAACGAATACGTTAAAATCAAATTATGATTTATCACTAAATATTAATTCATTAAACGTTATATTATGTGTGATTTGAGTCCTATGAGGAAAATGATAAAAGGAAGAAAATGAATTCTATATGGCAATACTACAAAAGGCTGGAGAACCTTAAGAACTCAATTACTTGGCTGTTGATGATCTTGGGGGACTTCAACAGCATGGTTCATGTTAGTGAAGTTAAAGGGAGCTCATATTAGTGGAACTATACTCCAAATTTTGGAGACCATGTGGCTTAACATTACATGGGCTAAAAAATAACAAGGTAGCAGCTTTATTAGGAAGAAACTAAATTGAGCCTTGACTAATGATTACTAGCTTCAAAAATTCCCTAAAAGTAAAACTTGCTTTGAAAACTAGCAGCTTTCTGATCATACTCTAACTATGATCCATAACATGTTTAGTTAAAGACTAAGGAGAAGTATCTTTGAATTCAATTTTTTTAGCTTAAGTGAAGGGGTATATGGAGGCTATCATGAAAGGGCTAAGCACTAACATTGAGGGGATTAAAACCTTTATATGGGTTAAAAAGCTTAGCTTGATGAAAAAGGAGTGAAGAAGTTAAATAAGCTTAAAGGCAATGACACTTAACTTAGGGTTAAGACTTTTATAGAGAAGTTAAACCTTAGTCAATAACAAATTTACTGATCTCCTAGAGATGATAAGCTTCTACAAGAGGAAAGGAAGCTATTGTAGGAGTATAGAGAAGCTCTTAAATATCGTAATTCTTTATTAATGCGAAGGTTGGAAGAGAAGTCGATTAAAGAAGGTGATAAAAACTCAGTTTTCTTTCACAAAACTTTCTTTTATAGGAGAAATGTCAACATGATCTCCTATTTGTATAAGAGTTGGGTGAAGACGTAGAAGACCGTAATTGACTCCTTCAAAGGGTATTCCAATTCTTTTCTAAGTCAACTGGTGCTTCAACAAATGGTTATTCTTCTAAATAGTTCATTCATTCTACGCTCCATAAACAAATTCCTGCTCATTAAGCTAATTTGATAACAAGACCTTTTACTGAGCAAGATATTAAGTAGGTGATTCAATCAATGAATCCTCATAAGGCTCTTGCCCCTGATGAACTAAATGCTTTTTTAAAAAATAAATCTTGACTTGAGATCAAACAATTGGTAAATGAGATTATGGTGGAGTTTTTTTAATAATGGTAGAATGCTCAAAAAGATGAACAAGACCTTCATTTTTCTAGCTCCTAAATACTCTAATTCCATATCCATGTTGGACTATAGACTAATAGATTGTTGTAATGTCTTATATATAATTATAGCCATACTACTAACTAATTGAATGAAAGAGCTTCAATATGATTGATGATTCCTAAGGTGCTTTCCCATGGAAAACAAATTGGTGCAACATATTATTTATCCAAGAGGTGCTAAGAGGCTATAGCAGGAACGGATCAAGAAGGTATTGTGTATTGAAATTGCACATTCACAAGATCTATGACTTTGTGAATTACGAATTCATTAAAACTACTATGAAGGATTTTGGATTCCTAGACAATTTTATGCACTGGATAATGAAATCCATTACAACTACTTGCATAGAGATGCTGAACCTTATTTGTTAATTAAGGGAGCTAAAGTCATAAGGCTAGGTGATCTCATATCTCCTTTTCGCTTCACACTATGCATAGAGATGCTCACATTTATACTTAAACTCACAATCTCAAGAGACAACAAATTTAAGTATTACTCTAGATGCAAGAAACAAAAATTGGTTAGCTTGGTATTTGTTTATGATCTTATGGTATTTTCAAAGTTTAATGCAGATTCCTTAACCTCCTTAATTACTACCTTAAGTATTTGTAACACTTTATCTATATTAGCCATTAGCAAGGACAAGAGTTATATGTTTTGTCATCATGTGTTCAACCTTTCCCAAGTTAGCTAAGCTTAATCACTTATTTTCAATTAAGGAGGCCACCTTTTATGTATTTAGAATTCCCAATCTTAACCAAGATACCATCTTGTAAGGAGTTCTAACCCCTTCTGGACATACTTCATAAAGGACTACTAATTAGTGCAATAAAAGTCTTTCATTTGTAGGTGGGTAACAACTCATCACCTCAATCATATTAAGCCTCCATGTCCACTGGTCCTCATACTCGTTATTCCTTAGGACAATTGTTAAAACAATAAATAGATCCCTTACAAGAATTTTTTTACAAACAAGTGACTTAACAAAGAAGAAGGTGGTGAATAAACTAAAATGGGATGAGTTTTGCAGGCCTTATCAGGAGGGTGGGTTAGGGATCATCCCTATGAAAGTTTCCATCAAAGCTCTAATTTTTAAGAGGATTTGAAGATTGGTGGTGGATAAGGAAGAACTTTGTAGTAGATAGATATATGTTTATGGCCTTAAGAAGGAGTGCTTATGGTGTATTAGTACCAATACTACCAACTTATCCTAGACTATTAGGGGTATGGTAAAATGAGGACCTTAGTATGGGTAGAAATCAAGATTAAGATGAGAAATGGAGTTAACACATATTTTTGGCAAGCCAATTGATTAACTCATAGCCCGCTTGAGTCATGTAGGGAGCTACATACTTTGCTTAGTATAATTCCTTCAAATGCATATGCAGAGTAAGCCTTGATCAATTAGAAAGACATACTAGAATCTCTACTTTACTAGGAAGTAATAAGTAACCTACTAGGGGTACTCCTTTATCAAAACAAACTTAGTACAACAATTTGGTACAAAACCAAATTTGGGAAATTCATAACTATCTCATACGGGAACTTGATCAAGCTAACCCAATTAAAAAAACTATAGTATAAATTGACTTAGTTCAAACAATCCCACCCATGAGCCTCATTTATAACGGGGTTGGATATCAAAGGCAAGTTAAATAAGCTAGTCAAGTTATCAAGGTATCTTAATATGGCCTCCATATATTATCTTTGTTAATTAAATGAGGAAATATTGGATCATTTTTTGTTTAACTGTAGTTATATAAGGGAACTAGAACAAAATTGTGGATTAGAGTTGTAATTATTGAACAAATTAAGTAGGTGACTCCTTATCCTTTAAGATAGGTCTCTTATCCTTGGTTTACAATACACAGCAAGAGAGGAATTAGAGAATTTTTTATGACAAGAGCAAGTCAAGGGAATTGTGTTAGCTAAACTAGTTCATAAATTAATACTACATCTAGTTACTCACTCCATTCATATTAAATATGGTTCTCTCCTCAAGCAAAAGGTGGAACTTTCCAGTGAAAGAGCAACAATAATAGACCCATTTATACAGGATTGACAAACTGTGGAAGGCTAAAAGAGATATCTATGTCCTCTACATGAATGCACAGTCGGGTCACTGTTAGTGTCCAACGCTCATATAGCCTTTAAGTAAATTATATTTGAGCTTTGTGATTATCCTCTTATAATCTTTTATTCTTTTATTTAATCTTTTTTAAGTTTTAAAAAAAGCCAAAAGTACAAATTTAAATCTAAGGTTTTACACAATATTCAGGTTAAACCTTAATGTTTTGAAGTATTTTAAAAAAACTTAACATTTTAAAAATTTTTTAAACAAACATTAACATTTATAGAATATTCAAAATAAACCCTTTATTATTTTTTCGTTAGCCTTAACATTATCTACCACGTGGCAGTAAGTGATTAGCTAAAAAATTATATGGGGTCCATGACGTCACTTGTAGACATATAAGTGACATGTGACTGTCATATGTCTAACACATGGCAAAGTGGACCCATAAAACTTCTCAACTCATCGTGTGGCAAAGTGGACACATGGCATTTTTCTCCCTCTTGAACAGTTGATACAAAGTTTTTTTTTACCTTTTCTTGAAAACTAATTGCTTTATGTATATAAAACTTGGGAAAGTTTTTCCTTTCTTCTTCTTTTGGATGGCTTCCTCGATTTAGGGGTTAGTATGAGTTATGGAAGCCTAGTTTGGTGTTTTTATGATGATTTTATTGGTGGATGATATGGTTTCCTCTGGTTCAGTGATTAGGTTGGTGGGTCGTTGATGATAAGGCTTTGTAAGACATTCAAAGGTGGTATTTTTAGAATATCATCTATTTTTAGGCATTTTGTGGAGGGATTTACTTTTAAAGTTAGTATCTTTGAGGTAAAACTCAAGTTAATACTTCAATTTAGGCAAGTTCGATAATGTTTGAGATGGATTCGTAAATTAGTTTTTTTTGTTTGACTTCTCACATGTTTAAAAGTGCACTCAGGTAGCTAATCAAATATCATATAACATGTGGTGGATAATTTCAATTCCAAAGAAAAGTTGAGTTATGGCATGGTTGAGGGTATAGTTCATTTATAAGGTAAGCTTCTAATTAATATAGTAGAGAATAGGCAGTCGTTTAAGCTAGAATGCGATGAAACCATGCTTGTAGAGTTTTTTAAGCGATACGCCGACTGGCAAAGATAAATTTCAAAGACTAGCATGTTTTATGTCAGAATCTAAAACTTAAACCTTAATATGTGTTTTATGATTATAAATCATAAAGTATTGATCGAGAAATTTTCATATTTTGAAATTTGAGTATAAATTTGAAAGTAGTAATAATTATACATTGAAAAAAGTGGATTGAAATTTTCACAGACCCTTCTCACTAACTTATATTATAATAAGAATTAGAGAATAATCAATAATCATAACAAGTCTATAGATAAACCTCATTTACTCTAGATTAAAAAAAGTAAAATAAACAAAATAAAGAGAAGGAGACTTTAGAGGGAACATCTAAAATCAGAACACAATAATAAAAATATGATTAACTTTTTTTTTCTCGTAGAAAACAAAGTTGGATAATTAATTGGACTTCGAACAGTCAAGTTCTTTCAGATAACTAAAGCTACTAAATTAACAGGCTTTAAAGTTCCTAGTGGAAACATAAATTAAACTATAAATTAGATATACGAAAAGGAGAAAGTTAAGGACAAAGAATTAAAATATTAGAAAATGAAATTTAGGTTTTATAATGAAAAAATATTGTTTTTAAAAAATATTAACCGCTTTTTAAAACTATTTCTTTTACTTGATATTAAAACAATTGCACTTATAATGGTGAGTATAGAATAAGTGGAGCCGTTATTGGTAACCTTCTAGATTTAGCAATGAATTCGACCATGCTATTTGTGGGGTTTATGTTGAGAGAATGAATCTATTAGGGAATTAGAGGTTTTTGACAAAGGGAAACATTTTAATCCAACAAACCATGATTCAATGAAGATGCGAAGACAAAGCAATGGCATACATGTGACTAAATGTGCAGGTCTACATCATATCATTTTCCTTTTCTCAAGCATATATCAGGTGTTCAGAGAAGGGGTAAAGCATGATGGCGGCGAAGGGAGGGAGGGGGAGCTACTACTATTTTAAGAAGTTTGTGGTTTCATTTGTGCCACATATCACATATGTGTCGACATGTGTCATAGTGGATCTATATAATTTTGAGAAAAACTACATGGTCTTCTATTAGTGGCCTTCAATGACCATTTTCATAAAAATAAAAAATAATAATAATCAAATAATCAAAACAACTTTTATCTTATATGAAGATGGCCATAGAAGGTCACCGATAAAATACTATGTAGTCAAACCCCATAATATTTTGTCCAATTAGCTACTATCACGGGGCATTGCATTTTACGTTGACACTAACGAAAAAATAATAGGGGGTATATTTTGATTGTTTTACAAATGTTAGGATTTTTCAAATATTTTTAAAATGTTATAGTTTTTTAAAACACTTTAAAGCATTAGGGTAACCTGAATATTGTGTAAAACCTTAAGGTTAAATTTTTACTTTTTACAAAGAAAAAACTTATGTTTTCTTTATATTCTATTAGTGTATATATATAGAAAACTTGTAGTTAAGACGTGAATTTTTATATATGAATCATATGTTAGTTTTATCCTCTTAAGATGATATCTTTAAAATATTTCATCTATTTTAAAATTTTTGATATTTTGTAAGGGATATCTTAAATACCTTTTTCTATAAGCAATGTAGTCAATCCTTCTTTTTAATGTTTTTTGGTGATACTCTCTCTATCTCACTTATTCGTAGTAAGTTTGTAGCATGTTTTAATGATAATTGAGTTCAACTACTTAGCTTTAAAAAAAGGTATTTAAGATATCCCTTACAAAATAGCATGTTTTAATGATAATTGAGTTCAACTACTTAGCTTTTAAAAATTTTTTGCAGAGCTTTCAAGGGCTGAATATTGGTGCTTTAGGGAAAATGTTTTAGAATCATTCTTCACAACTGTAAGAGAAGGGTGTAGATGATGGTTTTCCAAGTACTTGCATTAGTCCTTATGTGCTTGAGATAGGACTAAAATATGTTAATTTTTCATATGCATTTTAATGTCATTTCAATCATATTTTAGTGTTTAAATGTTTAATTTGTGTTTCTTTTGAATTTACATACAGATTTAATTATTGAACACAAATATAAGCTAAAAGGAAGAAGTTTGGAAGAGTTGTGAAATAAATTGGAGAAAATATTTTAATAAGGGAGGAGGTTTCCAAAGGAACAAGCCATAACATTTAAAAATGAAAAAGCATTCCAAAAGGTGGTGGTTTAACCAATGTTTTCAAAACCGGGCTAGACATTGAATCGGTAAAGTGAGAGGTTTAAGATTTAAATGTTTAATCAGTATTAAGTCATTATAAAACCGGTATTAAATCGGTATAAGGTAATAAAAATATATTATAAAATTAAATATAATAAAAATATACATAAATTACTAATATCTATTATTATGTAACCAATAAATAATAATTCTAATTAAAATTGAATCTAGTATAAACTATTAAAATAATAGTAATAATTAAAATTATATTTCGGAATGATATTGTATCTTATATTCATCAAAAAATTAAAATCTTTTAATGTTATATAAAGACTTGTAAACCACATTTATATATAAAATATTTGCTTAATATTTTTTATCACTAAATTATAAATAGATAAATTATAAATTATTTTTAAAATAACATATTATATTTTTAAAATAAGATAGGAACTACAGTAGATATTTCTAATTCATTATTCGTGACAAATGCATTTTTTTATAAATTGCCTTCTAAAGTTCATTATAATTAAGATTAAGTAATGATTCTTTTTCTTTTTCAATTTAAAAGTTAATATAATTAATATAATTGATAATCAATTGGTCAGACTACTTGACTTATAACCGGTTAAACTGGTCGAACCGTTTAACAAATTAAAAAACATGAAGGGTGAGCTTTTAGAAGGAGGACACGTGTCCTATTCTTGCAAGACACCGAAACATGTTTGATTATTAATGGTTTAAGTTTATAATGCACAATTCAAAAATAGGTATATTTAAAAGTGAATTCAATATGGAAAGCTTGGAGTTTGAAGGGTAAATTTGAAGATAATAGAAGATCAAAGGATTTGGAAGCACAAGATGTTAAGTAGGTTGTTTCAAATATGTTTGTAAGTTTTATTTAATGTTAAATTAATCTAAGGGCTCAATTTTAATCATGCAATGCATTTGGAATTTCAATGTTGCATATTTTCTCAATTCAAAGGCTAATTCATGATTTTGAATTTTTTGATATGTCTTGATCATTCATATAATCTTAATACATGATTTAAAGTTTGTTTGAATTCTAATTCTTGTTAGGATAGGATTAAAGCTTGTTTTTTTCTTTTTTTTTTTTTGGAACAATACGGTGGGCTATCCAGACTCTAGTATTGGGTCTGTTTTCAGAGACTGATACGGCAGGCTTGAGGGCATCGTATAACTCTCAGAACCCATCGTATAGGTCTAATGGCTAGCTTTTTCCTTCGGCCCTTTATTTCTTTTCTATTTTACATTTCTAAACCCTCGTTAAGCTTCTAGACACTATATATACCCTCTTAAAAGGAATTTACACTATTTAGATGCTCTATGAATAGATCAAAAATTCAAAATCTCTAAAAAAGCTCAAGCTTCCTAACTTTTATTGCTATCACTTTCAATCCATTCTTTTACTATTTTATTGAGTTTCTAGGTGTGCAAAATTGTTGGTTTCAACTTGCTTGAGTGTTTAAGGGTTGTTTTATCCATCTTTTACATTTTATAAGTGTTATATCATCATATTAAAGTTATAACTCATTCAACTATCAAAATTGTCTTTATTGAGACTATTCTTTCTTTAATCTCAATTTTAGCTGATAAAAGTTGTTATAAAATCGTGTAATATCTATTTTCGGTTTACTTAAGTCCTTTAGATTGTGTTTAACCTTGGTTTCGATTTTTAGAGGCTTATTTAAGCTATCTTAGAGCTTAAACATTCAAATATATCAAGATAACTTCTTCTTTTCTTTTTTTTTTGGTTGAGTTTGATATCGATTTCAACCTTCTGAATCTATTCTCAGTATTTGATTTACTTTTTTTTGTGTTTTTTTAATAGCTTAAGAGTTAGACTAATCATAGTTTCTAATATTTGGGTGATTATTTCATCATTTTCGTGCATTATTTGCTCATATATTAAAATTGTCCTTTTTAGTTGGTCTTCATTAAATAACGACAAACATTATTGAAATCTATTTATGGGTGAATAAACTTGTTGTGTTTAGTTTATATAAGGTGTTAAGAGTGTTCTAAATTTTTTTAGTTTGATTTTTTAAGTATTTATATTTGTGTTTTAAGCTGAATATTCATAAAGCACTCTAAATTTTCTAGATTTTGTGTTTGGCATATTTCAATCCTTTTGTAAGCATATATTCACATTTTGGTTCATAATTCCAGTCAGACTCAGCCTTTTCAAGCTTTCTAGATTGTTATCATTCAATCATATCATTTATTGGAAGCTAAAGCCCTTAATTTAATTGTGTATTAAGTGAAATACATTTTAAGGTGTATTTTACTTAAATTTGGGGTATTGAATTATTTGGTTAATTATGAGTTGTAGAGGCTTCTCTTTGTCTTGAAAAGAGTTGTTAAAGGATATTCTTCACCTTCAAAAAGAATATGGAATTTTGTAGAAGATTACTCTTCACTCTTGGAAAGTAAGATTTTAAATGTTACTCTTCACCTTATAAGAAAATTGTACTTGTTTTTTTTATTAATGAAAAGCATCTAATAAGTAGTTTGAAAAAAGACGTAGCCTATCTTTGAGGTAGGTGAACTTCTATAATTTTCTTATATCTCTCATTTTAAGCTTTTATAATTTCCTTATATCTCTCTTTTCCATTAACTCCTTTATTTATTATTGGTTGTATGGGTTGAATTTTAATTTATTACAATTATTTTTGCATTTGCATTCCATACATCTTAGGTTGAACTTTGATTTAATGATTGCATTTAGATTCCATTTGGTTCATGTTGCTAGTTTTATTTAGTAAAGAATTTTTTAAATACCTAATTCACCCCCTCTTGAGTGTCATAGGACTTACAACATCTTTGTTTTTATGTTATTGTTAGAAGCATCTTTGTTTTGTATTGTTGAATAAGAAGCATCGTTGTCTTTGTATTATTGTTTATATTGGGCAATTCTCACTTTACTGTCTTCAACCCAATGGAAGTTTGAAGATAAGAGTAGTACTTTTAGCCATTTGAAGATAAGAGTAGTACTTTTAGCCATTTGAAGATGGTGATCTAACCTAGTCACCGAGATTTTCACAATAAATGTTTACCTTCGTATCAAAAAGTTAGATGTCCTCTCAAAAAAGCATTGCTCAAATCTCAATTTGTATCATGATTTCATTTGTATTTGATCATTTTGGGCATCCTTAATTAGTTTGTGTGATAACCTATACAAAATGATTTGAATGTTGGATATTATGCATATTGGGTTGCTTTTTGGCCGACTGTGTGCTTTGCTTGTGATTAACTTGTTTTTGATTATGATAGAGTTGAAATTTCTTAATTAGACTAAAGGCATTGATTAATTTATATTGTACTTGATTAGCTATTAACTTTTGATTAGAATTATTGGAGTGAAATATTTGAGTCATTACTTAAGGACAAGTAATAGTTCAAGTGTGAGGGTATTTTATAGGATTGAAATATGTTGATTTTTCATATAATTTTAATACCATTTCAATCTTATTTTAGTGTTTCAATGCTAAATTTTTGTTTCTTTTAAATTTACATGCAGATTTAATCGTTGAACACAAATATAAGCTAAAAGAAAGAAATTTGGAAGAGTTTTGAAGCAAATATTTTAATAAGGGAGGAGCTTTCTAAAGGAGTAAGTAATAACGTTTAAAAATGAAAAAACATTCCAAGAGGTGGCGGTTTAACAAACTAAAAAGCATGGAGGGTGAGCTTTTAGAAGGAGGACACATGTCCTATTCTTGCAAGACACCAAAAGAAAACTTTAATAAGCTTGGAGAAAAATATAAAAACAAATGTTTTAAATCTTTCTAAGAGGATAATTTGGCCAAAAGCAAAAGTATAGAGGCAAGGAGATCTTCTAAGAGGGAAATAAAGCTTGGGGTGCTTTTTTTGCAAGGAGTAGGGACATGTGCCTAGAGAATTAAATAAAACAAAGGCTTCTCCTAAGTTTGCATGTGATGGCAACATATTACTGAAAGGACCAAAATGACAGCACACTAAAAGAAGCACATAACCCTAGGACAAAACATTAAAAGCTCTCCATATATATAAGAGTTAACAGCTTCTCTTTTCCTTTCTCTCTAGTAGCTTGTGTGTCTTTCTTCGTCTAGTTTTCTTAAGGTTTTGTTTATTTTTTCTTCTTAGTTCTTTATTTTGTTGCACATTTATTTCTTGTTTATTTTTTGCTCTTAGCATTTATTAACTGTTTTTGTATTGTTATTGCTTTATTTTGTGTTTAGTTTGTGTTTTACTTAATTTTGTATGGAACCTTTGATTTTTATTAATATAATAGTTGTTTTCTTTAATTTCTAGTTTTTTTCTTGTTATTTCATTATGATTATTATTTATTTAATTTTTGTCATTGTTTTTTTTAGCATGTTAGTTTAGGTTATGCTTGAGTTAGAAGATATTAATGAGATTGTGGATGAATAATTATGATAATTGACATGAATTTAATTGGACTTTTTAATTTAAGTTATGATTGAATTGAGATTCTAGTTAAATGATATGAATTAGAGACTAATTCTTATGATTTGTCATCTTAGATATAATTTCTAATTCTATTATTCGGAACAAACTTGTAGTATATAATGGTCTTAGTGATTTCTGTAAGTAGCAATAGGCTAATTAATTTTGTCAGTGAATTTAATCAACTTAGCATAAGATTCTAATTCTTTACGTTACACAATCTGAACTTGCGAGATTGTGATTTAGGTTAGCTATTCCCTAGTCTTAATGCTATTGCGTCATTAACTTTAAAGAACTTGTTTTAGGTTATCGCACAGTTAGGGATATTTTTAGAACTTGTTAGATTTATCTAAAATAGGTGGAACATAGGGTTTGAGAGCTTATTCAAACCTATAGATTAGTATCTTACACTAATCGTAATTTATTTATTTCAATTATCAATTAGAAGTTTGAAATCCTAGATATATCTTATGGTAAGCTTTCTTTTATTGTCGTTTGTTTATTTTCTTTTATATGATTTTGTTTATTTTCTTTTATATGATTTTGTTTATTTATTTTGTATTTGTTAATTATCTTTATGTTTAGTTTTATTGCCGTCACTCAATTTTAGCAGTTTTTCTTTTCTTTGTTTTAATTTAACGCAACCTTAAGAATAACTTTTAAACATAACCAACTTTTTGTGAGATCGACCCTGACTTACCTTAATTACATAATTAAAATTAGTTAAATATTTTATTATTTAATGAGCTTAAGACAACTCTTACCAACTTGACATCACGTGCACATGTCGTGGAAAACAGTAAAAATCAGGTTAGAACCTTCTCTAGATTGCTTACGAATTCGGGTCATATGTATCAAGTCAAGAAACTGCCGGAACTGGACCACCTGATAAATCCTTTCTTTGTCATTCATCTAACCTCTACAAACAATTTTGTCCTGAGGTATTACAATTTCAAAGTGAAGGTGGAAAAGAGAAAAAAATAAAAATAAAAACAAAGAGATAGAAAATGATACAAAGAAGCACGTAATTGCCCGTGAAGCTAGAAAAGATCTTCACAGTTACCAGTCTTACCAAAATTCTACTCTGTTTCCAAAGTTTTTTTGGTAAAAAAAGAAAAAAAAAAGTACAAAGTCATAGCTTGACTGAGGGACACTGCTGCAGAGACTGGCAAAGAGAAGGCAGGCGTTGTTAATCATCATAAGGACGATTATCATCTATATCATTTTCCCTTCATTCATCTTGCTTTTTGGAGCTACGCAAAATTAAATCTTCTCTAGTAAGCTAGATGTAGCAAGCTTTATTACAGTACCATTAGATTCTGAAGCAGGACATTACCTTGCAGTTTCTTCAATATTCGTGCTACTGATGCCTGCTCCTTCGGACTCCCGTGTTTCTAATGTCACAACTGATTTCTCTTTAAGCAAACTAGATAAACTTTTGCAGAACTGTTGATCAATGAGATCAAATTACAAGTTAAGACACCAGTTTAAATAATCCACACCCAGCAGCTTATGGAAAGGATCATTTACCTCTTTGTAAACTCTTAGCTCTCCTGCAGATTTTGATATTTCTACTACACAATTAGCAGGAGCAACTTCAATCACCTGAAATTTGACAAATAATTATCAGACAGTGGATCTTTTTGACGTATCCAGGGTTGTGTTTCGAAATGGATTACCTCTGCTGACAGGTCATAACATGACCTGGTACATCTGGTCATCTTTTCTTTTTGATGCATTTTCATCTGCCATGGTATACCATAGACGTCAGTGGGGTGCCCTAACAAGAGAAGCTTTCAACCGGGGAAGTATCATGGTCTAACCATATTTACCATGAAATTTTTCCTCCTTTCAACTGAGAGACTTGCGTCCATTGCAGCGACTTCTATTTTCTTTATGGTCTCACCAACTGTAAGCTTGGACCCAATCCTTGTTGTTTTTTTAGTGTCTGCCTGCATAAGATTGATTAGTGCTGGTTACAACGTGATGGTCTTGGGATGCAAGCCTGTTGATAGATTATTTCCAGATACATGCCTGATCTTCAAATAGACCTGATAAATCAAGGTCATGTGACATCGCTATCAACTTAAAAGCATTTATGAAACTTGAAGACTTGGCATTCTTTTCCTCTGCTGTATTTTCCTGCGGATAATTTTGTGACCACAAGTAAAATGAAGAACTGGTATCCCTACACTTAGTATTAAATTTACCTCCACTGAATCAAAAGCAGCATTAACATCATCCAAACTGATTTTCTCATCGCATTCATACGCACAAGAAGCCAAATAGTCTGTCTTAAACCATCTATCTTCAATGATCTCTGGCATCTTGATCCGCTGTAATGAATAACTGAGTTTATCAGGATCCCTCTGTCCTTCATTCAGTTCTTGAATTTCAGAAGTGAAATACAAAAATATTCATACCCTTTTAGGATTTGGATCAAGCATTCTCGAGATTAGTTTCTTCTGATTTTCTGTAAACCATTTGGGACAAGTGTATTCTGATCTGGATATCTTTTCAGATGGACAATTTTATCAACATAAGCAATTATCGATGATTGTTTACTTATATCTCAGTTCCACTATCATAACAACCAACCTTTCTGTACAACATCATAAGGTTACGGTCATCAAATGGTAGATAACCTGCAAGCAGCTCAAAAAGGATTACTCCACAGGACCAGACATCTGCTGATGCTCCGTCATAACCCCCATTTGAGAGAAGCTGTTAAATAGAAAATCAGCCAGCAGCTAAGGCATTGATTAAAGTTCGAATTTTTACTAAAAAAGGTTGAAACTTCTCTCACCAGTCTTTTACTTCTGTCACAAGTTTGAATTGAGTTTCTTCAAATTAGGCGAAAAGGCTGATAAATTTTTTCTTACCTCAGGTGCCACATAGCATGGGGAGCCACAAGCTGTCGTTAATATGCCACCAGGCTGTCAAACCGACCACTTAGTTCGGAGAATAGAGAGGGAAAACTTTGTGGTAGACGTAATTCCTAGGTTACTTATGGAGTATACCTTGCGCAATGCACTTAATCCAAAGTCAGAAACTTTGACCTTTCCATTACTATCCAAAAGCAAGTTTTCCGGCTGCAGAACGGAGGTCCTGATTAGCGTGCACAAGTCCATGGAAAGAAGGCAAATGTTACAAAGAGTAGTAGCAAGGGGTTATTAACCTTGAGGTCTCTGTGATAAACCCCTCTGTTGTGACAATAGTCGACTGCATCAATCAATTGCTGGAAAAACTTTCTCGCCTCAGGCTCACCTAGTTTCTTCGCATACGACTGGAAATCAGAAATTAAGCAGGATCAGAAATATCACTTGACAAAAGGAGATTGTTGAAAACACCATTTTCGGATTGCTCAAGGGTACAAAATTTACTGCTGACCAATTTGTCAGAAAGTTGTCCGCCTGCTACGTACTCCATTACTATGTATATTCTAGATTTAGTGCCAAGAACCTGGAATTCCAATTTGCAGCACCAAGGGAGTGAGACTTTTTTCAGAGCTACTTTGAGAGAAGATCTCAACAAAAATTTTGACAGATATACCTCATGTATCCGAACGATGTTGGGGTGGTGGAGAAGTTTCATAGTTCTAATCTCCCTTTGCACCTGAACCCAGTGCTTCAAGGAGTTAAAGAAGGAAGAAGATGTGCGTTGATAAAATTATATTGGGAAACAGGAAAAGATCAAAAGAAATTCAGGAAGGTGCAGACAGAACATCCTTATTCATAGATTCACCTGATACTTGAGATTGCTTTCTACAACCATGTGTTTGTCAATGATCTTGATTGCAACGTAATGGCCATCGGTGGTATCAACAGCAAGCTTTACCTTGGCAAACGTTCCTTCCCCTATTGTCCGGCCAAGTTGATACTTGCCAATTTGGTGAGAAAATCCCATTTGCTTTAGAATTTCTATGGTTTCAACTTCACAGGGGTAATATTTAGCTTGCGATGTGTTCCCTGCTAAAACAACAGGTCTCAAGGCCTAAAACCCTCTTAGGTCTTCATTATGCGTACTCTATCGATGGAATAGGTAAATTCAATTTTTAGGATGGCTGTTGCTTGTTTCTCTTAACTACCGTATTTGTGATGTGGTTTCTCTTTATAAACGAGGGGAGGTGCTTTGAACGGCAATCACATCTCATCCAATAAGCACACATTCGCAGTTGAAAGATTACTAGTTTGATAGACTTTAGTATTTTACTGATTTGCATGGAAAGTAGGATGGCTGGTTGGCTAGTTGGTGAACGTGTTTTGAATGGAAGTTGGGCTGTTCTTGTCTCGACCACACGTACCAAGCAAAACTGTGCTTTTTTTGTCAGGGACAAAGGCAATTATATTTTTGGGAACAAGGTCAACCATCTTATTTTGCATATTCAATCACGTTATATTCGTAGTCATGCAGAACAGGGTACTGGGTTTATGCTTAATTGAATCGACTAACCTGTAGCTTTTACGTATATCGCCTGCTAAAATGTTGAACTAAGGTGTAACAAATCCATTGAATTTAAATTAAACTCTAATATATGTGATTGTCGATTTAGCTGGTCGGTCCACTAGAGTTATAAAAATCGCAAACGCATATAAAAAATATGTATCTAATAGTCAATCACTTTGTTTGGAAAAACAAAATAAAGATCGCGAACTTTCTTTATTATCTCTTTTACACAGCTGAGTTATTAGTGGTAAGTAAAAGCTAATATATAGTTTCTAATAGAAATATATATTTAATCACGTTTTTCTCGTTGGCCCTACAATCAATAAAACGATTGAAGAAGTAGCACGATCCTGGTAAGGGTAGGTGAAAATTTCTTCATTTTGGTGACATTCAAGATGCCGGGGCCATAAATGCAGAAACGTTAAAGATTATGCTCCTAAAGTCCATCTGCCTGATCACATACTGTAAGAAAATTCCCAAAAGTTTTCTCTTTTTTGAAAAATTAAAATGTATTAGCCATTCCCAAGGTTATATACAAGATCATTTTCAGCTGTTTATCAAGGGCAAAAACCTCGATTTATCAACCAAAAAAAAAAAGGAGCAAAAACCTCCAAAAGAGGTGGAATGTAAGACTATAGTTGCAACAATACCTAAAACTCTCTTATAGGCAACTTTAGTCCAATTCAAATCAGCATTATACTTCTTTGATGTTTGGTAGGTTTGTCCAAATTGTTCAACTCCATTTGCATCTTGCTTCTTTACAATTTGTCTGGTTCATCCAATAGAGCAACTTCCTTGCATTCTTGCATCATTATGTATAGACTAGATTGTGTAATGTTCAACTCCATTTGCAGCTCATTTTCTTTAGTTTTCTACAATGCATTCCTTAGATCATTAGAGATTAACTGGATTGTGCAATGTTAAGCTCCATTTGCAGCTTCGTTGCAAAAGAGACATGTGGAATTCTTTAGTCAAACGATTCTGTCCCTGGACATGGAATCTACAATGAAAGATGTAGATAGTCTCCTAAGTTTAGCTCTAAGTTCTGCATTAGTGTTAAAATTGTCTCCATATAAGACCTCCCTTATTGTTGCATTCTCTGGAATCTGAGTTTTTTGATAAGTTTCAAACAAGTAAAGAAAATT
Organism: Pinacopodium congolense; assembly: GCA_028565735.1. NCBI lineage: Eukaryota > Viridiplantae > Streptophyta > Magnoliopsida > Malpighiales > Erythroxylaceae > Pinacopodium > Pinacopodium congolense. The sequence goes on from JAOXYD010000135.1 coordinate 11,604,420, forward strand.
TCAATGTATTGATATATCTGAATTTTCAACTACTAAGCATATTTGAGAGGTTTTCTAACAATTACCAAGGTTTTCTAACAAAATAATCCATGCCTTACCTCTAAAGGTTTTGCCGTTATATACTCTTTCCTCCCCTCATTCATAACAACCTAACAGACTTTGTTATCCCATAACCACCTTAACAGATAGCAACTACTCTAAAAAATAATATTGATAATAAGTGACCTAAAATTATAATAGAAAGGAGGACTTGAGTTACATAACTCTCAAATCTTATTTCTCCTGTTGTAAGTGAATTTGACAAGGAACTGTTGGTTGTTAGGGAACTGTTAGTTGATGAGATCAAAAAGGTTCCCAAAAGGCTTCAAATTCTGGCAAGGATTTCCACTTGATAAGGACTTCAGTACCACGGAGGGAGTCGTTGCTAGGATACATTTGGAGAACTCGGGAAGGTTCGAATTTCCATTCTAAATCAAATTACAGCATTGATCGAAGTTGTTGATTGGGTGTGTGTTGACCAATGGTTGCTTTTAGTTGGGAAACATGAAAGATTGGGTAGATGGAGGCTGAATTTGCAGCTGTAGTTTGTAAGCAATTGCACCAATCTTCTTCACCACTAGGTAGGGGTCAAAGAAATAGGGGGATAACTTCTGATTAGAGCACATGGGTAGCATTCATAATTAGTATGGTCGAAGTTTAATGTAGACCAGATCACCTTCCTCAAGGGGTACCTCTTTACAATGAGAAACTGTTGCCTTTTTCATGTGGTTTTATGCTATGGTCAGTTGGTTTTTTAACTCTTTGAATATTAAATCACAAGCTTGAAGCTGTTGTTTCACAGAGGAGATGCATGTAGTGGACTGCCCATAACTAATGAGTGGTGATGGGTCTTTACTATATAAGATCTTGAATGGAGTGAGCCTAGTTAAAGTATGGAAAATTGGGTTTTACCAGCATTTGGCCCAAGGCAGCCATTGTGCTCACGTGTGAGATTTGGAACTAACTAAGCAATGAAGGTAGCTATCAAGACACCGATTGACTGCCTTTATTTGACCATCCGTTTGAGGGTGGTAGGCAATACTCTACTTTAAAGTTCAATCCAAAACTTACTCCTGAAAACCTTATCGTGATAAGATATTATAAACCTAGGAAATCTATGGAACTTGATCACATTCTACATAAAACAGGTTAGCAACAGTAATAACTTGAAGGGATGATTTAGGGCTAAGAAATGACCATACTTATTAAGTCAGTCTACCATAACTAGGATCTAATCATACCCTCGCGACTTAGGGAGCCCTTCAATGAAATCTATAGTTATATCCACCCAAACCTAATTTGGTATTGGTTAGGGTTAGAGGAGGCCATCCAGATACAGGGTGAAGTGTTTGCTATATTGCATACTTCATAGGCTTCAATACACTGCTTGATGTCAGTTTTCATACCTTCCCAATAAACTTCAGCCATCCACCTCTTTTATGTCTTAAGGAATCTCGAATGCCTCCTAATCAAGATGTCATGAAACTCAATTAGAAGGATTTGAAATTATGGAGAGGATTTGGGAATTACCAATCGGGTTTTATAATGGAGTTGCCCCTGAAGTAGTGACCAACTAGGTTTGGAATCGGGGTCAACTATGATGGCACGTTTGACTTCACTCAAACTTGGGTCTGAATCCACTTGGGCTAACAGATCCTTTAGGCTTAATACTCGAGTGATTGACATTTGCATCAAGGTTGTAGCATAGGGTAGCCTATATCAATTTGACCCCGAACACCTTTAAAAACAAGAAATTAATCGACCATACAACATACAAATGTTGATTTATATTCTATAAATAAGAAATATCAATTGACTAACCACGAATCATTGATTGACCAATCACCTAGAAACTGTAACTTGTAAAAATTGATCGACAAAAACATAAATCAACACCAAATTGACTCAAATATATATAAAAAATTCTCTAAAATACTTTTGAATATTAGGAAATCGTAATTAAGCTTGAAACTAAAATTTATCTTGGTTTATGAAAAATTTAGCACATTTTACAAAACTTTCAATTTGTAAACCAATTCTAAACCTTTCATAAACTTTTAAAAAACTTTCTTTCACTAAAAAAAGTTTCATGCAAGTTTTAAAACCAGTCCTTGAGAAATTTTAAATACCAAGACATTGAAATTATGTGAAAAAGAAAAATATTTCTTTGTTTGTGAAAAACTGAACACTTTTTGAAACTTTTCTTTTCAAAATAATTCCGCAACCATTCATACGCATACTAAAAATGCTTCTTTCTTTACAAAACCAACTCAGACAAGTTGTAAAATCATTTCCAAGTGTATATTATTTTCCAAGATATTCTAATTGACTTAAACACAAAATTCACGTTGGTTATTAAAATTTTTCATGCTTAACAACTTTAAACCTTTTTAAAAGTTTCCAAAACGGTTTCATCTAAGTTTAAAACTATTCTTTCCAGTGCAAAGTCAATTCATACAAGTTTTAAAACTTCCAAATTTGTTTTAGACACCAAGATATTTAAATGAATCTCAAACATAAAATCTGTATTGGCTATGAAATTTTAGGCACTTAAAAACGTTTCAAAGCTTACAAAATCATTTCAAAGATTTACTACACTTATCAAAACATTTTTAACACATAAACTTGACTCAACATATTTAAACACACTCAAATAAGCTAAAAAATCAATCCAAATCACTTTGACATATCTAAAGGAATACTTTAAGACAATTAACATAATTTTCCCTTAATTATTGAACTTTATAATAATACCAAACTCTAAACCAAACCTATTTTGAAAATGCAATAAATGCATTTAAAAAATCTCTAAAACTCTTAACTAAAATTTTAAATGTAAGTGTTCAAGCAAAATGAGTTGTTTGAGCATTGATAAGAACAAATAATCCTTATAATAAAAAATACAATTCTAAATTTATTCATACTTCATCTTCTTTGTCTTTTTCTTCTTGTATTCTTAATCCTCCCATCAATGCTTACTCCACTTTAATATTTCCTTTAATTATATGTTCTTTAGGCTTTAAAGCATGCAAACTTTAATATCTTGCATTTAACTATCTTTTCAATACACAAAAATAAAATATTAATAACAAAGATATTTTTTCATCATCAAAATCATTGATTGGAACCTTGGTTAAGTAAATGGAATTTTAATTTATCTACTCCAATCAATTTTGTATTTATGAATAAGTTACATCTTTTTGGGCAATTTTCATCTTTCGTAGGTTTTTAGTAATGACATTATTATAGATACCCTAGTAGTAGCATTGTCCCCTAACTATAAAAAATCATATGAATGTTGTCCTCTGCTTAAATAGGAGAAGCATATTCTTGAAGTAATCGAGATAAGTGGTGACACGAAGGATAGTGTATGTTTTGCAATAAGGAATAAGAAACATAAGAATGTTGACCATTTTGTTGTTAGGAAGTGCTTTTTTGCATGATTGTTAGTAGTTTTGTTCATTTTAGGTTAACTTTTCCCTACTTTTTTGTACATATACTTATTATATGAGATGCATTACACATACTGAATATAGTTCCCTTTTTTAGCAATGCATATATAGTCTTTTGTTATCTTGAAAATTAAGTTAGTTCATACGCTTACCATTTTCCCCATAATTTAAGATGAATGCCTATAATAATGTGCTTCAAAATCTAATCATCAAATTCATCCACTAACTCATGAACTATCGTTATGAAGACTATATTACCCCTACTCATTTCAGTTTTTGTAATTTTCAATGTTTATGAATTATTTTTGTGCATATAAATGTATAAAGATAAAGATTGCTTTTCCATGCATTTGTCATTGTATAATGGCATATTGTCATACTTATTGGGTATTATAGAGTACTCTTTGCACCATACAACATATTAATTTTGCAACAATCTTAAAGAAATGAATAAGACTGCAAAAATTCATAGAGTGAATTTGTTTGAATGTTGTTATGGTCTATCCTTATTCTAATTCTAGCCTAATCTAATTTTACACCAACTAGAGGTAAGCGCACACTGTTAACAAGTAGTATAAAATGTTGAAATATAGAGTAACATTTCCCTCAAAGATCTAATTGTAAGTACTAGGTAAAGTGGTGTTTAATTATCTAAATAACTCCAATTTGATTAAGTACTAATAACTAAGAAACTAAATAAAATAAATAAACAATTTCCAACCTAAACACAAAGTAATGAATTAAGAGTTTAACTAATGGTACTTCAAATTAAGGCTTTGGATTTTAATGAGTTAATCAAACAAAGGAATAAATTGTTAGATAGATTTAAGGTATCCTTTACTAAAACAAGATATAAACAATCGTCATAAAAATACCTTTTCTATTTTAAACTCAATTTATCTATTTAGTGCATAAACAAATTAAAAAAAAGACAATAATTTCAAGAAACTTAAAGCTAAGATCTTTAGATCTAAAAACTCTCATAAAATATCCTATCGCTTGATCAACTTTTAGATTCAATTACGTTACCTAAATAACTTTTGAATAATTCAAAGCCAATGGTCATGGATCCCTCAATTATCTAACAATTTAACTTTGGTGATTAATCTAAGTAAGATTATATTAAACACTTAATTAGATAAAATCTTCCAATTATGAAATTTATTAGGGGCCAAATTAATAGTATTTTTTTGTGTTATTTGTTCTATATTTGCCCCTATTTTGGTGCTTAAATGTTTAGTTTCTGTTTGAAAATGTTTAATTTATAGGTTGATGTGAAAAAAAGGAAGAATTTAGCTAAAAGAACAAAAAAATATGCCATTTTGCAAGTGTATAATGATGGTTTACATGACATAACGTTAACCTCCTCCAACTTGTGTTAAAGTAGCTGATTTCAGGAGTTAAAATGATGATATTTAATGATGTCGTTGATATTTGGTGCCAACCTCTGTTGTAGGTAGTATTTACATTTTCTAGCCAAACCTTCAACAATTACAACTACTACTTGCTCTAACTTCCAGTAGCCTTCTCCCTATAAATATGTATGTCCCCAAAACTCCAAAGCATTAGTAGTTAGCAACAAAAAACATTTATTTTCTTAGTTTTTCAAATCATCTTATTTTTAGGTAGTTGTTATTAGGTTTTCATTTCAATCTTTTGTATTTGAAGATTCAAGTTTGTTTAAGGATTCTAAAGGTTGATACATGCAATTTTGAGATGGAATACCACCCAAAGATGTGATTTGGTTCATTCTAAACTCTTATAATCTCTTACTAAATTAATCAAGGCTATGTGTGTTTTAGGTTATATCTTGAGTTCTTTCATTAATATGTATTGTTAATTCAACTTTTAGTTAAGGTCAGGCTAATACATCATTTTATTGATGTCTTATGCATGATTTGTGAACTAATTTTTTTTATTTAAGTGCTTATTCTTTATCTTGAATTGATCACCTAACATAAAGACATTAGATAATTAAAGATCCAAGAAATCTATCTTAATTATTGGAAAGATCAATAAAAAACATGATTTAAATCAATGAATGAGCAAATTATAGTTAATCATGTGGGTACTAATATTAAAATAAAGGATTTTAGAATTATAATTCTTAATCTTCAAGGTTATTACCTAAGTTTATAGGTGGATCAAATCACAAGATAGAACTAATAAAGATAAGGCACTGACTTAACCATAATTGTATCTTGATTTCATGAAGATATGTTAAATTTGGCATCACAAACTTTAGAAAATTAATTAAATCATTGAAAACTTGAGCCTTAGCTATTCATTTCAATTTGGTAATCGTTAAATTAATTTTGAACTCCGTTACATTAGTTGGAAGCTTTTTAGGTTAGTTTAATAGTTTTTAATTTTCATAAAACACATGTCTAAGTTCCCTAGATAATTGTAATCTAAGTGACCTATTAATTACTATATTTTTCCTCGTGGAATTGATATTTGAATTCATTTTCAACCACTGTATTCTTTATTGATCAGTACACTCACCATTAAAGTTGGTCTTGAATTGATTAAGAATTTACGTATTAAAATAATTGATTTAGTTAAGATTATTTAGTACTAAACCAACCCATAACACAATCATAACTCTTCTAATCTCCTAATCTTAACTAAAAAAATTTAAGAAAACATATTAATTATTTAAAAAAGATAGAATAAGAAAACATATATTCATTAATGAAAAGTAAAGAGTCAATACAAAGCAAGAAAGAAAGAGGAAGAAATACTATCGAATTTGGTGCTTCCCATTGAAATCTCACTCTCTAATCTATCTTGAATGCTCTTTGGAGCTTTAACTCAAAAACCTAATGTGAAGAAAGAACAAAAGAAACTAAAACCTAAATCTAAAGCCTAACTAAGAACAAGAATGAAACTCAACTTTTACATAACTCACATCTCTCTCTCTATGGCTTCTTTTCCTCTTTTTTTGCTTCTTTCTCTCCTTTTTTATGATATTGGATGGCTCCTAGGGTTATGAGGGAACCCTAATATATTTCTTGGGGTATGTGAGTTATTATTGGTCTAAATAATCTTCAATTCTCATGTTTTTGAGTGCATAATGGCTCTTGAAGTTAGGTACAATAGCGCCATTGAAGGGGATCATTATTCTCCTTTCTTTTCTTCTCTTTTTTCCGCTTTTTCAGGATATAACAGTGGGTTTAATAGGACATTAACAACATCATTAATGTGGGGTCATTGATGTCCTATGCTTTACATAAATTGTCTAATTTTTTTTTATCATTTTCACACTTTAACACCTTAAATCAACTCTTTAACCCAAATATAACCAAAAAAAACTCTTAAATAGGGTAAATTCATACATTAATAAATGTAAAAGCATATTAAAATATTATATAAAAACTACATAAATTGCCCCTAACAATACCTCCACACTTGAACTAGTGTTTGTCCTTAAACAACCACTTGGACAGTTCGTTATAGTAATTCCAAAAGTGGTAAAAAGTTAATTGAGATAATAAAGTACAAATTAATGCAATAAACTACAGTTCATATCTTCTAACTCAATCATGACAATGATATGACTCAACAAACACAATTGCATAGTTAGTCATAGAAGCCCATCATACACAACATTAAGTCTTTAGGTAATTTTATACGGATCAATATATAAACTTGTTTGAAGGTGTTATTATTTATTTATTTATTTAGAGCATTAAAGGCTTAGTTAAGAATTCACTTAGGGCCTGTTTGGTGTCATTTATTTTTTCTGTTTTCTGTTTTTTTTTTCAAAAAATAGAGAAACAGAGGAAAAAAATGTGTTTGCCTGTATTCTGTTTATGTTTTCTGTTTTCAAAATCAGATAAATATAAACAGAAACAGAGAAACAATAAAATGATGTTTTTCTGCATTTT
>JAOXYD010000135.1:11615287-11629273 GCA_028565735.1 Pinacopodium congolense
TTTTGATGTACTTCAAGTTTTATTTTAATTATTTTTTTTATTTTAATTAAAATTTTAAATGTAATGTTTCCTCATTTTAAATTTTAATCATATTTTTCAATAAAATTTTTTCAATTTTTTAAGTTTTTAAAGTGCAATATTTACATTAAATCGGGTCAATTCGGGTTAATAAATCGGGTTAATTTGAATTCGGGTGAAAATGGGTTTGGATCAATTCGGGTTCGAGTCTATTAGGGTCGGGTGAAATCGAGTTCAGGTCTGATCGGATTCGGGTCATTTCAGGTTCATATGAAATTGAGTTCGGGTTCATGTCAGGTCGAGTGCAGGTCGAGCTTGAACCGTTGACTTTTTTAGTTAAATTAAATCAGGTCAAATATAATCTAGGTCAGACAGATCAGATTATCGGTCGGATCCATTTTTAACATTTTTAACATTCCTAATTCATAACTACTGTGCCCTCCATTTTTTCGAATTTGGTTTCGACCCCGGAAGTTACGATTTCTTTCGCGAGAAGACCTTTCTTTTCTCTTCAGGCACTTTGCCTGTGGCTCTGCAGATGAAAAGTGTTGCTCTGCTTATTTGGCAAATCCAATCCCAGTTCTGTATCGCCTTAATGCACTGAATAAACCCCAGATTTCGAAGATGGGTATATTGTTTACGAAGATGTTCTCTTCTCTATTCGGCAACAAAGAGGCTAGGATTCTCGTCCTTGGCCTCGACAATGCTGGAAAAACCACGATTCTCTGTAATGTTTCTGTTTTTCATCTTTTCTTTCTAATGAGTATTTGGTGGATTTTGATGGTATTGGCATTTTGACTTTTAATTCGATTCAGATCGGCTTCAGATGGGTGAAGTTGTATCCACTATTCCAAGTATGTATGTTTCTTCTTTATTTTCTTTAGATTTTGTTTTCATTTAGTTGCTGGGAATTATGAATTTGGGGTCTGAGGGAATTCGATCTGATCAGTGCTGTTACGTTACTTTCTAGTGTGTTCATGAACTCCATTGTTTAAGTCTTGGTTGATTCAAAGTTGTATGCTTCAGGAACTTGGCTGATGAATATACTAAGAGCTCAGTTCTGCACGTTGATAAAGCTAAACTCTATTTTGAATTTTTATTCTTTGTATTGTTTATAATCGATTTATCTGTTTTTCCAATGCAGCAATTGGATTCAATGTTGAAACAATGCAATACAATAATATCAAATTTCAAGTATGGGATCTTGGTATGCCATTATATTTTCCCTCAGCTGTCTTTTCTTATCAGATAGTGATTGGCTACAGCTTCTCTTTTTTGTGTGTGTTTATGCGTGTGGATAAGTCCATGCACATGCAGTGTCTGTGGGATTAAGTATTTCAGAAGATGCATGCTATTTTCAAACTTTTTTCAGCTGTATATTGCTAGAACCTCATCTATAAAATATATGCAAGTACTCTACTGATTGCATTTGTGCTGTTTTCTTACAGGTGGACAAACAAGTATTAGGTACATTGAATCATATGCTTCTTCCTTACATCTCTATGTCAATATATATCTTTTGATTGAGAGAATCAGCTTTCCTTGGGTAAAAGAATTTCAATATGTTTACTTATCATCTTTTAATGTTATATGACTTGCAAATGTTCGCTTTCGAAAAGATATAGGTATTCTGTACGATATGTCATATGTTTTGTCAGACAAGATGGAATAGAAATTGATAACAATATCTATGCTCACATTATTTTATTAATAATTCATTCTTCAAGTTTTTGTTGTGTTCTTAAGCAATCCTTTTGTAAGAAGTCTCTACATTCCATACTGTATTCTGTGGAAAATGGACCATAATTTAATGTTTTTTTACTCTTTAAATCTTCTGAAAATCAAAGAATTGTTTGCTTTCTAATTGGAAATAGTTGAGTATTTTTCCTTTCCCAATTAGATGTCACTTTCCTGTGGTTCTCCATAATGAATCTTAATTATTTGGATTTTGAGGCGTGAGTGTGATATTGCGTTGTTTTTTTGTGCTCTCAATTTATGAATATTCGTTATTATTCTTGTTTTAAGTTATCTCTTTTCTGATGTTATTTTCTGATTTTCTTTGTGAATCCAACGAATAATATGCTTCCTTTACGTCTTTGACAGGCCATATTGGAGGTGTTATTTCCCCAATACCCAAGCAATTATTTACGTTATTGATTCCAGTGACACTGATAGACTGGTGATAGCCAAGAATGAGTTTCATGCAATCCTAGAGGTATGCCAAACTCTGGTTTATGTTTGCCGGCTACCAGTGGTATAACCGGGGCCTATCTTTAAAAGACATGACGTGCTTTCATGATCTAAATACTATAATAGCTATTGGCTATATATTTGAAATTAGGTGGTTGGTTTACCCACGACTCTGGGTTGTTTTGTGTGGGTGGCAGCTGGGTTCTATGAGAACCAATTTAAGATATATTATCTTTCATCCAATAACTTTGAACGTCTGACTGAGCAATAATTGATGAAAGGATTTTGCCAAATGTGCATACATCACACTATAAATTGTGATAAATTGTTATTCAGAGTTGTCCATCCCCAGAGGTTGTTGCTGTTTATTATACTTGCACTTGTGAAAAACGATTATTGGTCACTTTCAAAATGTGCTTTGAATTGAGTTGGTGTATAAATGTGAAAGGCTATATGTGATGGTTATACTTAGAGTAGGTTTGGTGTATGAGTGTCGACAGCATGAACACGTGGAAATGATCTCTTTTTGTTCCACATTTACCAACAAAAAGAAGAGAGTATTAAGGTTTCCATGTTGACATTTGTTGTAAATTTCAACTTTGGGTTTACATTGTAACTGTTGAGAATATTGTTATAATAGTAATTATCAATATTTATGGATATTATTCAGTGGGGAATTGGTGAAAGACAATTCACTAAATTTCACATCAACAGTGACTTGTGTATTCCGTTCAGACTATCAATGATACTAGCTCATGTTTGTATTTTTTCCACAGGAGGAAGAGTTGAAAGGCGCTGTTGCTCTCATCTTTGCAAACAAGCAGGTTCAGTCCTTCCGGGTTTTCTATTCTTTAACATCTGTAGATGGCAACAAACGTATAAATTAGTTACATTCGTAAATTAGCTGAGAAAGAACTTGCATTTGGTCTTTCTCTTACATGTAAATTCAGGGGTTTTTCTTTTTTATGATGGATGCAGACAGGTTGTCATCATTTGCTTTTGTGTGTTCTAAGACGAATTCTTCTACATATGCAGGATCTTCCTGGTGCACTTGATGATGCTGCCGTGACTGAAGCTTTGGAGCTGCACAAGATAAAGAATAGACAATGGGCAATTTTTAAAACCTCTGCCATCAAAGGAGAAGGTCTTTTTGAGGGCTTGGATTGGTGAGTTTCACAGAAAAGGATTTGTTTCAGGTTCCATGGCCATGAAAGAAGTCCTAGCAGGTAGAAAGAGTTGAAAAGATAAACAATAGCGTTAGATACGTAGCTTTAAAAGATATGAGTTGAATCCATAACTGAAAGACATGGAAAGAAGATTACCTTTTTTCCCTTGTTTCAAAAATTTTCACTTTGTTAGTCTTGGCAATTGAGAGTCATAATTAGTCAGCAATCTCTGATGTAGGTTGAGTAATACGCTGAAGTCCGGAGGTGATTAACTTTTATGGAAAGTGATATCTCGGTCTCCATGTCTCTCACAACAGAATTCAGAAGGGTAACCCTGCTGCCTAGTAGTGAGTATGGCTGATCATAGAAGTGCTCTTCTTTTGTTGCAGTTTTGTTCGTTGACCCTACAATGATTGTTCTTTACTAATATACTTGTAAAATTATCATTTTGCGACAGAATTTACCTTGGTAGTACGGTTGATCATAGAGGTGCTCTTCTAATGTTGCAGTTTTGCTGTTTACCTTGCAGTGATTATTCGTTGCTAACATACATATAAAATGACCATTTGTTCTTCTGATTACCTTCCTATGTCTTTCTTTCCCACCCGAGTTCTGTGCTCTGTTTTATTTGGAATGATTATGGCTTAATTTTATTGATGTCGTTGTTTCTATTCCTTGGGGATAGATTTGTGCCACCTTAATATTCAAATGACAAGGTTGCTTTTCTGAGCTTATCATATTGTTCCTATGGCACGACACTGTACGTACTAAAAACATAAAAGAAATGGTACAAGAAAAAGCATAAATAAGTGAAATTATGATAACTGTGAGACTTCTCGTTCATTATTTTAAAACTCTTTTAACAAATTCAAGACAGATGATATTGTCCTTCACTGCAAAGGCACTTCTATCTCCTGTCACCCAAGTCAGGTGTCACGGTGTGACAATTAAGTCGATCGAGAAGCGAAGTTCAGACGGAAAGACTCGAAATTTTTTAGAAGACATTACATACATCTAGACCCACAATTATCTCTTTGATTGGTGGAGCAATTAATAGTGGTATGTGGGAGTAGGTAGTAGAACATTTTAAAGATTCTTTATAGCCGTTAGATCAAATAGATCTTAGCCATCTATTTGAGAGGTGGAGGGTTATATAAGGGGAAGGGTCTTTCATTTGTAAACATCCCATATCTCTCTATTGTATCCTCTCTCTAAGTGTATAGCTTTCTTTGATTGAAGTAATAAAGAGAGTTCTTCAAGTTCTCCAAGTTACTTGTGTTGTTCTTTGCTATCTTTCATATTAAGTTGTTTTCGTCAAGTGTTCGATCTAAGTACTCTTAAGAAGTACTTGTGAAAGGCTGAACTAGCATTCAAGTCGTGGTAGGCGATTCCAACTCATAAAATTTGTTAATGCCGCACGGATCTTCGGTAGGAAAAGTCCGAGTCCGTGACATAGGTCATCGATGTAATAACTCAACATAAAGGCGCAAGGCACACATAAATTCAACATTTACTTTCCTGAAAGTACGAAGTAGCTGGACTAGAAAGAATACTTCAAAGAGCCTTCTGCATCTATAAATTTTTAATGTCAAAACGAATACCATCTTGGCAATCAATATATAGATATATATATATATATATATATAGAAATCTTGGCAATCAATATTCCTGTCGATTTACTTTAAATTCCCTGAGGTTTTATTGTATAAATATGGACAGTAGTCACTCGAAACTTTCGTAGTCTACTCTATCCCAATGAATAATGTTTCGGAGTCCAATCCATTGAAGTTCATCCCCCCAAGCACCTCCCGACATTTTTATAATTTCAATGACTCGATCAAACATAGGTGGCCATTAATGATGCTTTCCTCCCTTAGGGCCAAAGATATTCAACAAAATAACGCATATATTTGTCGGCATAATACTATATTAAAAATTGGCTGAGCTGGCACATCCTTTTCTATTGCCTTTTTTCCAAGGTTTAGTTTATAATTCTCAAATCAACAAACACCAGCTACAATGTAATAATATCAACTTCTTCCACATTAGCTCTCCACTCGGAACACCTGCTTAATTAATTATGAATCATTTGACGATGCCAACTCATCAACGTCATGTGAGCTAGTTACAAGATCGATAACATTTTGTGTCCTAAATTAATATTGCATTGCGTGAAATAAACAGAATACGAAATATGAAACTTTTGTAGCAATAAACATAATGTGTGTGTATATATATACCAGACTAGTTCTTTATAAAATTTAGTGTGTTTTCAAGGCAATAAAACTTTGTACAGGCGTATTCACTATATACTTAGCTCCACAATGAAGTTGAGTGGATCAATTTACTTCTGTGCCTATCAAAAACAAAGATTTATATCCTCGCAAGGAAAAAATTAAAATCTTTTTCTCCAATAGGTTATATGTTCTTTGTAGAATATATTTTTGTACTTTAAAACTCCAACTTCTTCTATATGCGTAAAACATGTGTATATTTATATATACACATGTATGCTTATTTCACAAACACATGCTGCAAATTGCAGGAAAGTCAAAACTTAGACTGACATGTAAACCTGGAAAATACAAGCATGGACCTTCAAAGTCTTAAATGTCCACTGTATTATATTCCACGCAATGGAAATCACCGGTCGTTCAATATGGTCATGCGCGGGAATCTCTCTGTAACTGTTACAATAGGATTTTTTTTCCTCATTGACCGACATAAAAGAAGCATTTAATCATACAATAATAAATGCTTTTAATTCCAACATTCAAGAATAGGGAATTGGCATTTCTCCAATACCCACAGACTTTATCGTCATATGTGATTATATGTGTAGAAGTCACGTAAAGCGCTTGATAAATACGATGTACCATCCATGTTTCGGAGAAGCGTAAGCATTGGAAATACAAGACTGGATTTTGAGCTTTTCTTATACTTGACCAAGCAGCTGTTTTTTGACTCAAAAATATGTTGGACCACTACAACATATTGATTTTTTTTTTTAAAGGAGAGTGGGGGTGTAAATGCAACAGATTGATTTTTGTTTAGCAATTAGTCCCATTTTTGACTTAGATTGACGAGTAATCATAGATTTGAAGCAAATAATTTCGGAGAAAGAAAGAAAAAAAATGCAAAATTACTTATTCTCTGATTTTATCTGAAGATAGAAGCCACTGAGTCTTTTTTGCGAGAATTGCTAAGAGATTACAAACAACTAATCATGACACTTTAAGGTGCATTAATCAATTAAAAGTCTAAGAGTAACAAATGAACATGTTCTTTGCATTCTTAACTGCCAATCATCCAAACTTAACAAAGAATAGAATAATTTTAATGTATAGTTTAATTTATACGCTTACTACGAATGAATTTCTAAAACAAATAGAGACACTAATAGCAAGAAAGGAACATTATTATGATCAAGCTATACTTGTAAGAAATGCATAAGCTCGCATGTGTGTATATCCGTGATGTGGAGCTTGTAGAACGGGTTCAAGAGATCAATAATAGTCTTCAACAACACCATTGAAGTCCGCATCAAACTGTCATTAAAGACTTGATGTCACATGCCCTGCACTACACTCGTGAATTAGTCGGTTAAACTCTCAAGTCAAATATCATGGTTCAAGCCACACTCGTGGTTCAACCCGTGGGACTCCGACGTCGTTAAAGTCACCCACAATTGCTTTTAGTAGACGAGAGGCAGTTTACTCTGTTTAAGAAGTTTATGTTTTTAAGTGTTTTATTTTTATTTGGATAATGAAATGCATTTATATCTTTATTATTAGGTTTTAAGGTCTTATAACTTATATAAATACTCTTTTTTATATTTCAAAAAAACCTTTGACCTATTTTAAATCATATTTCATCATTTCTCTTAAGGTTTTCGTACACTTTTTTAGTTTTTAGTTTTTTTTTTTTGTGTGTAGATCTTGGGTTTGGTTTGCATTTTTATACTATTGGATTAGAATATCGAGTTTTCATGCTATGCCAGTGGTATTAGAGCTTTGAAAACCTAAGGTTTACTCATTGGACAGTGACCAATACCAACAATGATGTTTATAAGTTACCCAAAGTTTTAAAAGCAATAGAAGAACATGGAGAGTTAATTCGCAATATGGAACAACAGATAACATTGATTTAAGACCAACTGCGAGCATTGTTACAATAAGATAACATAAGGAGAAATGGGGAACTAGTTATGAAGGAAGGTGGCCTTACAAGGTGTCCTTAAATTCATAAAGTTGTGCCTTATGACCAAGAAAACAATTCTAGTGTGAGGAAGAAGTCATCTAACCAAGGTGTGGAGGAGACTGTAAGTGTAAATTGAAGATGGATATCCTGTATTTTAGCAAAGATCTTAACATTGAAAATTTCCTAAATTGGGTAGTGAAGGTAGAGAGATTCTTTGATTATACAAAGTTCTCAGAGAATAAAAAGGTGAAGTTTGTAACCTATCACCTGAAGAAAGGAGCTTCTATATGGTGGGAGTAGTTGAGAAAATCAAAGAGAGAAAGGGAGAAATCTAGTTTTTTCATGGAGGAGAATAAAGAAAATATTGAGAGGGAGATTCCTACTGTCATAATACGAGCAGTATATTTTCGATGCCTATCAAAAGTGTCATTAAGGCAGTAAGAGTATTTATGAGTATACGATAAAGTTTTAAGATTAGCAACTCATAATTAATCATCCGAATCCCAACCTCAACAAACCTCGCATTACCTGAGGGCTGAGGTTGAATATAGGCAAGAAAATAAGAATTCAAACAGTGCCTACAATGCAAGATGCAATAAATTTAATCATAAAAGCGAAGTTTGCACTGAATGAAAAGCCAAAAGAGTTTAAGCTTTATATATGTAAGAAGAGTCTAGATGAAAAAGGGAAGAAATGGTTAATGCGGCCCTTATAAGGAATAACATGGGTAAGGGAAGTACTAATGATATAAGCTCTAATAAGGAAGCCCTAACCACTCTTAAACCTGCCAACCATTACGCAAAGCTAGTCTTGTCGAAGTGTTACCAATGGAATAAACTGGGATATAAGTTTAATAAGCAATTGATGGGGAGGGTAGTGAATATGCTGTAGTAACAGTATGAAGAAGATGACAAAAAAGTGTGCACATCAAAGGGAATGATTAGGAATAACACAGAGAAGAGGATGAGGAAGTATATGTGTTTGTTGTTAGGAGGTTAATGATATCTCTCAAGAGCATGGTTATTTACAGTGTTATAAGCTCTTTCGAATGAGGTGTTTAGTTTAAGGGAGTTTGTTGAGTTAATCATCGAAGGAGGGAGTAAGGAAAATATTATAAATACAACGATGGTGAAGAAACTAAAAATGTCTATTGAACCATATCCAAAGCTATATAGCATTAGGTGGATCAAGGACGCTGAGGAGATTTTAGGTAAAAAATGATGCAGAGTATCTTTCTCTATTAGGAAATATCAGAATGAGCATTACTGTGGCGTAGTAGAGATGGATGCATACAAGATTTTATTAGGAAGCCATAGCAACTTGATGTAGAAGCAACACACCTAAAGAGAAAAAAAACCTACCACTTTGTAAAAGATAATGTGAAATACACTTTAGTATCTATTAGTAGCATGAGGCCTCTACGAAAGGTATAAAGGCCTGCATTACAAGTAAAGAATAACCAAGGCAAATTTATTGATGAGATGAAGGAAACAAGGGAGCTACACTTATTAATGGTTAAGGGGGAGGATGCAATAGAAGATAAGCTCAAACCTATAATGCCTCAAGAAATACAATATATTTTGAAAGAGTTTGTAAAAGTGGTATTAAAGGAGTTACTCAAGGGATTGTTGTCTATGTGTGATATCTAGGACCATATTAACTTGGTTCTGAGACTTAACTTGCCTAATTTACCTCATTATAGGATAAGCTTAAAAGAGAATGAAATTTTATGAGAGAAGGTAAATGAGTTGATAAGTAAAATTCATATATGAGAGAATATAAGTTTGTGTGCAGTGCTAGCCTTATTTTCTCCAAACAAAGATATTAGTTAAAGGATGTTTGTGAACAACAAAATAATCAACAAGATTACTATTAGTTATAATTGTTCTATTTTGAGACTTAATGATATGTTATATCCGTTAAATGGAGTCGCTGTTTTCTCTAAGATTAATCATTGGAGTGGATACTATCAGATAGGGATCAAGGCCAGAGACGGGATAAGGTTAGTATTTAAGACTATAGATAGCTTATATAAATAGGTGGTCATGTCCTTTAGATTGTTTAACACACCTAGCACTTTCATGGGCCTCATAAACTAGATATTAGAACTTTTATAAGTAAGTTTATATTTGTTTATTTTGATAATATTCTTATTTACCATAGATCTATTATAGAGTATGCGAAAGACCTAAGGAGTATATTTGAGGTCGTAAGAAAAAACCTAGCTATACATCAATTTGAAGAAATATTTGTTCATGCTAGAGAGTTTGTTATATTTTTGGTTATATGATAGGAAAAGATGGTATTTGAGTGGATAAAAACAACATTAAGGCCGTTAGAGTTTGGCCCATAAAAAGAACCATTGGAGATGTGAGGAGTTTCCATGGTTTAACGACATTCTATAAGAGCTTCATTAAGAACTATAGCAACATTGTGGCTCTTATTATGGATTGCCTGAAGAAAGAGAAGTTCAGTGAGAGAAAGAGTAAAAGCAAAGCTTTGCTCTTACTAAGGAGAAATTGTAACAACATCGATACTAATCTTACTAGATTTCGACAAGTTGTTTGAAGCAGAGTGTGATTCGAGTGGGATAGGTATCAAAGCAGTATTATTCCAAGAGAAGAGACCATTTAGTATACTTCAGTAAGAAACTAAGCGAGATGAGACAGAATTAGGATACATATGATAAGGAGTTCTATGCCATTGTAAGAGTTTTAAAGATCTGGGAGCACTACTAGACCAGAAAGGAGTTTTTCCTCTATATTAACCACTAAGTATTAAAGTACTTGGGAAGTCATAAGCAATTAAAAACCAAGATGTATGCTAGATGGTCAGCTCGTATCGACAAGTTTGCTCATAAACTTATCCAGAAATTTAGGAAGAACAATGTCATGATAGGCGCATTGAGTAAAAGAGTAGCCTTGATTAAACATTAACAATGGAGGTTGAAGGCTTTAAATACTTAAAAGAATTATATGTGGATGATGAAGATTTCAAAGAAATATGAAAATCCTGTCAGGGATGGAAGTCACATGAAGATTACTACATTCATGATGGGTTCCTTAGAAAAAGTTATTCACTATGCCTTCCATAGATATCAATAAGGAAGAAGGTGATTAGAAATTTTCACTTAGTAAAACTAGCTAGGCATTTAGGTAAAGACAAGACGAGGAGATATGTAAGATGTATTTTTAGCCTAAGCTGAGGAGGGACATTGTTTCTATTATCTTTTATTAGCTTCAAGTGCTAAATTGCCAAACATATAAGGGTTATAAGTTAAAAGCAAGTTTATACATGCCATTATCTATACCTGATAATATTTGGGAGGACCTTTCCATAGTCTTTGTTTTAGGTCTACCAAGGACGCAGAGAGACATGAATTTAGTTTTTGTGGTAGTTGATATATTCCCTAAGATGGCATACTTTTTACTAATGTAAGAAGATAACGAATGCAATAATCATTACTAAACTATTCTTTGGAGAGGTGGTGAACCTCCATAGGGTTCCAAAGTTAATTATATAGAATAGAGACATCAAGTTTTTTAGCCATTTCTAGAGAGAACTTTATGGGGAATGTTTGATTTATCCTTGAAATATAGTAGTATAGCTCACCCACAAACTGATGGACAGACCTAAATGGTAAATAGGATGCTAAGTAACTTGAAGTGATGTATGTTTCATGACAAGTGAGGATTTGGAATTTCCTTATTGCACAAGTTAAATTCGCCTACAATAATGCAGTATATAATTCTATTGGTTGAACTCCATTCCCTGTGGTTTACACTAAGCTACCAAATCATGCACTAGACCTTATTCAATTGGCTAAAGGTGTCAATATCCATGAGATTGTAGCAAAGTTAGCTAAAGAAGTAAAGGAGAAACTTAAAATAACTAGTGTAAAATATAAAGCTAATGTAGATCCACATTAAAGAAATTAAGTTTTTGAGGAGGGAGATGAAGTAATGGTATTCTTAAAGAGGAATAGGATTATTAGACATTTCCATAAGTTAAAAGCAAGGAAGTATGAGCCATTAAAGATCGTAAAGAAAATTAATAATAATGCCTATGTTGTTCAATTGTCTTCATAGGTGGGCAATATCAGTTCAAACCTTAATGCTGTGGATATTTCCCTATACTAACCATAGCGCAAGTTAAGCTATCTAAAGCATAACTTGAGATCGAATTCTTGACAAGTGGAGCAGATTGATGTGGGGTTTGAAGAAAGAGTTCAAGAGATTAATGGTGGTCTTCAATGGTGTCGTTGAAGATCGCATCAAATTGTCGTTAAAGACCAGATGTCGCATATCTTACACTATGTCCATAGAACTCTTGGATCAAATACTATGATTTGAGCCACACTTATGATTCAGCCTATGGGATGTCAACGATGGTTATTAACAGCATCATTGAAGTAACCCAGAACCATCATTAATAGATAAAAGGTAGTTTACTTTGTTTAGGGAGTTTATATTTAAAGTTTTTTTACTTTTATTTGGATTATGAAATATGATTAGGTTTTAGATTCTCATAGCCCATATAAATAATCATTTTTCTATTTCAAAGCAACTTTTATTGTTTATTTTGAATCAAATTTCACTATTCCTTAAAATTTTCGTATACCTTTTAAATTCTTTGTAAATACTGGATTGAGTTTTCCTTTTTGAAACTCTTGAAATAAAGTGTCATATCTTCACACTATGTCAATCCATCATTGGATGTCTAGTTTATTACCATCAAAACGATGGTTATCAACGACATCATTGAAGTAACCCAAAACCATCATTAATAAATAAAAGGTAGTTTACTTTGTTTAGGAAGTTTATATTTAAAGTTTTTTACTTTTATTTATATTGTGAAAGATAATTATATCCTTATTATTAGGTTTTAGAGTCTCATAGCCCATATAAATACTCAATTTTCTATTTCAAAACAACTTTTTTTTTGTTTATTTTGAATCAAATTTCACTATTTTCCTTAAGATTTTTGTATACCTTTTGAAATCTTTTTAAATATTGGATTGAGTTTGCATTTTTTAAACTCTTGGAATAGAGTATTGTATCTTAGCACTATGTCAATCCATCATCGAATGTCTATTTTATTACCATCAAAGGACACGTTATGCTTGCTTCACCCTTATGTTTAGGTGATGTACTTGGATTTGTTATTATATTTAAGTACAATTATTTTTCAAAAACTCGTTGAGTAGTGACATTAGAAATATGTCTTTTTTAGTTGTAAGACAATGTTTGAACTATTCAATTGGCCGACTCTTGGACAATCCAAATCATCACTTTCGACAATGTGATGCACCAAAAATTTATGCAAACATTATATCTGAGTTAAGAATTTTTTTATACTAAGGAAACTTATCGTAATTAACTTTAAGTATATATTAAGTAAATCTTTGCATGCAAAAACAATCTATAAATTGTTTAATTTTAATCAATTATTTGGTAAATGAATAATTTTAAGTTAAACAACAAGTTCAATCTAAAAAGTTATTAAAAACTTAATCAAAACTTAAATCAACTTTAATATTTAAGTTCCTTACGTAGTTCTTATAAAGATTTGAAATCAAGAAAACTCTTAATAAATTCTCTTCAATTGAAAACGTTCTTACCATTTAATTTTTTATTGAAGTGATCAAAAGTCCAATCAATTTTTTAACAAATTTATGATTAATCTATGAACGGGAAGAAATGAAATAACAATAAAATAAAATAAAATAAAATAATTGATCCATAATATTATATTTATTTGTCTATATAATACTTTTTACTTTAATATTTTTGACGAAAAGTGATTTAGCGAGTCACGACACTTTGCAAAAATTTCCGTGTTATACTTAAACTTCCGATCAATGCTTATAAAACCACACGATTTCGTATTTTAATCAAGTATATATTTCTGTCATCTATCTCTTTTTTTTTTTTTTGAGGAAGTAATTTTTTTAAATTTTTTTAAATTTATATTTTGATAGAGGAGAATATCTTAGTTACAAATTTATTGCTTGTCTGACTCCATTTTACAAATTCTGTCAGCAACAAATTTTGTAAACCTTGATTTTAGTTCATGGAATATTACATGCATGGCGCAGACGTTTATATGTTTATGCTATTGTTTTGTGTCAGTTTATGTGACTGGGCTTCGAATATAGCGTTATGTCTGTTATTAGATGTTATTGTCCTTAAATGAAGCTACTGCATGATTTTTTTTGAAATCACTAGCGAAAATTTTGAGTTGTCATTTCCTTGTTCATTTCTGGGGCTTCGGTAGTCCAATAATATAATAGTCATATCCAATGTCGTAAAAATCAGACCGAATATCAAATCAATAAGGAAAGGAATTAAAGGTGGTGGTTGAAGAGAGATCTTAACTATTTTATTAATTACCTATAGGGTTTCTTCACATC
>JAOXYD010000135.1:11637641-11648938 GCA_028565735.1 Pinacopodium congolense
TGATCTAGTCTAGTAACTGGGGGTATTCACAATAAATGTTCGTCTTCGAATCAAAAAGTTAAATGACTTCTCAAACGTTGCTCGAAATATGTGTATATGTTGTGTTTGTAGTTGCTTTTAGTTGTTTTGAGCATTCTTGACTAGTTTATATGATAACAAATGCAAAATGGCTTAAAATTTGAATATTGTACATATTAAGTTAACTTTTTATTGACTGTGTGCTTTGCTTATAACTAACTTGTTTTTTATCATGATTGAGTTGAAATGGGTGAATTAGATTAAAGGCATTGATGGATTTCTATGTGCTTAATTAACTATTAGCTCTTGATCATGATTGTTTGAGTGCGGCGTTTGATTTATTATTTGAGCACAAGAAATAGTTTACGTGTGGGGATATTTAATAGGATTGAATTATCTTATATTACCTTATACATTTTAATGTGATTTCAATCTTATTTTTGGTGTTTCAATACTTATTTTGTGTTCTATTTGAGTTTGGATGTACATTTTATCATAGAACACAAATATATATAGAAAAGAAGAAAATTAGAAGTGAATTGAAGAAATTGAAGCTAAGACTCTCAATGAAGGAGCATAGAAATATAAAGAGAAAGCCTTCCATACCTTAGGAAAACATGTATTCCAAGGCAATTAAAAATAATAGTCTCATTAGGATTGGAAGTATGCACAAACATTGCTGGAGAGAACCTTCTCTCGGGTTAGCACCTTCCAAGCTTCTAAAGCCAAAGTTTCAACACGAAGGGATAAGTTAAGCTTCAAATTCAGTCAAGCCAAGCTAAAAGGACAAATCAATAGTCAAGTTTCACAAATCTAGTCAAAGCCAACCAAATTTACAAAGCAAAGCAACTCTTTCCAGGGTAAAACAAAAAAACAAATTAGTGGAGAGGAGAGGAGACTTCGGTCAAGCCTAAAGGGAAAGTGACAAACAAGGGTTAAGCTTCAATTTCCAAGAGAAGACCAAGATTCCAAGGGAGCCTTTTCTGCATGAAGAGGGAGTCAAATGCCTAAAACCAAAGACCAAGACCAAAGAAAAAAATAAAAAGTAAGGTTCTCTAAGACAAAACACTTCACTCTATTAAACCACTAAACCCTAGCCATATATATATGGCTTTAGCATTTAAAATGTGGGGGAGAGCTCCATTTTTTCTTCTTGGTTTTCTTAGGAGCCGTGTTCATCTTCTTCCTCTTTTTAGTTTCTTTTTTTCTTTGTTTAGTTTTTAGTTTATTTTTCATTCGTTTTCTTGTATTTTCCATTTCTTTTATTATTATTCTCTCTATTTCTTATTTTAGTATTTAAATATTAGTTGTTTGGAGTATTTTGTTTAAATATTTGTGTTGAACTTTTGTTATTATTATTTGTTAATGGAATGCTTTGTTTGTGTTAATCTAAGTGTTTTATTTAATTTTCAGCTTTTGTTTATTATTTTCTTGTGTTTTATTTATTTTTTCTATCCTTTATTTTATTTATTTTATTAGTTTGTTTAATTTTTATTTTAATTGTTTTAGTTATGTTTAGCTAGTGTATGTTTAAATTGGAAGTTAATGATGGAATTTTGATGATAATTGTGAGAATTGACTAGAAATTGAATGGTCTTGGTGATATGGGTTAGGATTAAATTGAAATTTCGAAAGAATGTTATGAATTAGGGATTAATGCTTAGGATTAGCTACTTTAGGTATGATTCTTAGTTCAATTGATAGGATTGAGCCATGTGATTTGTAATTGTTCTTGGTGATTTCCATACGTGACAATATGTTAGTCAGATTTGTTAGGATACTTAACCAACTAGTTTAGGATTCCAATTCTCTAAGTTACATAATCCGAAATTGCAAAATTATGGCTTAGGTTAGTTGTTCCCTACTGAGTTAAAGTTGTCACGTTGTTAAATTTAAAGAGTTTATTCTAAGTTGCTTCGTGGTTAGGGAAAGTTTTTTATCATGTATAACCCATCTAAAATTGGAGGAATTAAGGGTTTGAGAGCTTGTTCAAATCTATAGGCTAGCATTTTAGATCAATTAAAAATTATTTATTTCAATGATCAATTATAAGTCTAGAATCTCATATTTATCTTCCGTCCAAATTTCTTTTATTATCATCTATTTACTTTTTTTTATGTGATTTTGTTTATTCGTTTTGTGTTCTTTATTTGTCGTTGCTTTTTATTTTAATCTCTTTGCATCTAGTGGTTTGTTTTTATTTTCTTTTCTTTTTGCACAACATTAGAAATGGCTCTCAAACACTACTAGCTCCTTATGGGATCGACCCCAACTTACCCTAACTATTTAGTTAGGTGTAATTAGGTATTTTATTATTTGGTAGCTTACGACGATCTCACCATCGGCCGTTCTCACCTGCACAACACCAGTCTCTTATCACTACCTCATGATGCCTTAATTCTTTTCCCCCTCTCCTCCTCTTCTCCCCTCTAAATCTAGAATCTTCCAAGTATCAAAATCTATTATCATCACAAATAAAATAGGAATTTTAGTATTTGTTAAATTTTTGATGTAATTAATTCTAATTAAATTTTAATTTGTTAAAGCACCAATTAATGCTTAATCTATCATTTTAAAGCATTATTAATAAGGGATTTTATGAATTATGTATTGTTATATAATTAAGGTTTACAATTGAGATTATTCAATTTGTGGCGGCATTAAGCCAATTTTTAAAAAAACTAAATAAATTTTCATGAAATTGGAAGTGAAAGTAAGCTAATTAAAGCATGAATTACATCTAACTTTATCCAATTTTAGCATTTCCTAATTTAGAACCTTATAATTTAGGATTTTTATAAAATATTAATGAATTAAAATTCATTTTATAAAATTAAAATTTCATGAATGCAATTAATAGCTAATTTTACCTTTTCCAAATTTCAAATTAATAGATTGCATATTTTTCTATCATGGACTAATGTTTACAAATTAATTACACTAGCTTTTGATTTGATTTTTCTGCATATAGGGAGATAAAATTGATTAAGGATTGATAATTTGATGTAGTTTATTTGATTGTTGTATCTAATCAATTACATTTATTTTTACAGGTATATAGAGGAAAGTTCAAGTATTTTTTGATAATTTAATATGTTCAAGGAGATTTGATGATTCAGCTAGGGCTTATGCAAAAGTGGTTCCTGCTATGAAGAATCATACTATATGTTTGTATTGTAACAAATTTTTGAAAGGTGGGGGAAAATTGAAGTGACCCTTAGTTGGATCAAAAGTGATGCAGAACTTTGTAAAAAATTAGCCATGATATAAAATGATAAATGAAGAATCAGACTAAGAGAGAGAGAAGGAAAAGATTGAATTATGATATTGGAAGGAAAAAAAATTCTTTTTTTAATGGCATGATGATATTATCCAACAAGAAGGGGTTGTTGAAAGCTCAACTAACATGGGGAAAAGAAAAAGGCAAAGGTTTAATTTTTTATTGTAAAAATAATTTTTAAAGCTACTTTCAATCTTTAGTGATAAGTAGTTCATAATGTAGATATAACAATGATTAGATGGTAGTAAAATGCAAGTATATCATTTAATATAACTCAGTCTTATAATTATTAATCTATAGTAGATGATATTATCTCTTATAGTGCATAATATAGAGCTCACCTTACGAATGACTACATAAGTAATCTTTTGAATAATAAAGTTATTGAGATTAAAAGTTAATTGATCGAAAGAAAATGACTTGATTAACTTATGAGTATTCAATCATGTGTGGTAATTACATAAATATAAGATAAGAGCTCATTATAAACTTATTGTTTGTTTAACTAAAAAGACGATGTTTTTAAAGTCAACTAAGCATCTGACCTTTTGTGGAAAGTTGATATTCTATTTGAAATTTGCGATGAAATAGTGAATGAAGTTAGGCTTGAGAAGATGTTGCTTATAAAGTAGTAGAGAAGAAGTTGTAAAGAAAGTATATATTTTTTCTATTGGATTCCTTGTGATGTATATTGTACTAATTTAATGTTGAAAGATATAAAAGATATTAAATACTTTCTTGTCATTGATGGGACTGTGGAAAATATAAGAAAAATGATTAAGTTTATTTATAACCATGCATTGATTCTGAATTTAATGAGAAGAAGTTCACAAATAATAAGAACTTATGTCGCCTTAACATTACAAGATTTACCACAAATTTTTTATCACTTTAGTGTTTTGTTTAAATGAATAAGGAATTGAGGCATATCTTTACAAGTGACAAGTGGGTTACATCCCAGCATGCTAGGTCTAATGTAAGCTTGAAGATTTCTTGATATGAATTTTAGTCCTAATGTCATTTTGTCATCTAATTTTATGAGTCTTCGGTAAGGGTACTCTATCTAGTAGATATTAATGAAAAGGCAACAATGAGATACTTTTATGATACCATATAAAAGGTAAGGAAAGTAATTACGGCTAATATGAAGAATAAGCATTCTTTATACACTCCTTACCTTATAGTCATTAATGACGAATGGGAAAGATGGCTTTAGTCTCCATTATTTATTCTTAGGACTTTCTATAATTTAAGTGCCTATTCTAAGCCAAAATTTTCAAAGAAAGTTGAAGTTACTAGGGGAATGCTATTAACTATAACCATAATTGTTGCAAATAAGATATTGCAAGACTTCTTTAGCTTATAAATGGAAGTATATAAAGATACTTATGGTGACTTTGAGACCTCCATTACAATACAAAAAGATATAAACTTAATTTAGATATACATTTTTTCACTTTTGTACTTGCTTAAAATTAATCATGATTTTACTTCGTTTACAAAGTTATTTTTTATTTGAACTTGACTAGGTAGTCACACCACGGTGGCTCTTTGCAGCGACCCCCGTGCAGCTTACACAAGGCCCACATCTTTTTAAAAACAAAATTACTTTTTTATTTTGTCCTTTTATCAAAATTTTCATTATTAGATGGTATATACGTCAATTAATAAATTTTTAAATGCACACTTACATTTTCACCGTTGACACATTTACACATTTACATTTTAACCCTAAACATATTTATATTTTTACCCCTAATTTTTTAATAAAATTACTAAAAAACCTTAAATTTTTTTATGAAATTACTAGGGAGCCTTTAGGTGTAAAACGAATTGGAGCATATTTTAATTGATTCATTCCAAGAGAAGGAATAAGTTAGAATACCAAAGATTAACTACTCTGATCTTTGTTTGCTACAACTTGAGGTTTTTAAAAAGATATGCTTTTGTCATTATTTTATTGAATATAATTTCTTGATATTTATTAATAAGTTAATTTTATTTTTTATAAAGACTCTTAATAAAACAAGTTTTTCTATAGATAATATCTACCTTGACCTCAGCAAATTATGTTTCTAAGGAATTAAGTTTTATGGAGAAAAGTGACTTGAAAGATAACTGTAGTTGAGAGACTATTGATATAGCATTTAGTACATTAAGCTTGAATGATAGTAATATTAAGACTCTTCTTAATGATAAAGATTTTATATTAAATAAAAATTAGGGTCAGTATGATTTGAGCATATTTACCATGAAATGAGGTTTCAAGTTTTTCTAGTATTTCTCTTCTGTTAGCTGCACTTGTATTTGATATGTTAAATTATATATATGCAATGTATAAATGCAAAAATTTTCACTATAATTGTTTTATCTTCAGGTTTCATTTTCTACTATGTTCCTCAATACGAAGAATTATTATCACGCTTATTATTTTATATCGTTCTCTTATTATATGATATTTAGATATAATTAATTGAATAAATGTATATGAATGTATGTAAATTCTTATAGTTTTATATTTTGAACTTATTATTTGATGTTTTAATACAATTAATTAAACTTTATATATAAGTTGAATGATTTTTTTCTTATATTAATTCTGGTTATTTTTTATATGAGAAATATATGAAAAATAATATTACTATAATAGACATACAATTATTGTTTTGAGATAGGGTTGAATTAAAATTAAATGTATTGAACATAGTATATTACAAGATAATTTTACAAATTTTATCAAATTTAGAATTAATTTATAATTTTAAAATATTATTCGAAACGATACTCATTATTGACTGTTAAAGAAAGATGCTTTTATCACTCTTTTGTCTTTACTTGAAAAAACTTCATGAAACTCAATTCCTTAAAGGCCTTGTTTTTCATATTTGCTTACCCGATTCTATAAAGGACTACTATATACCCTGTTTTGGTTTCCAATCTTCTTTTTGGTAACTCTATAAACCCTACAGATGAATCCTAAATTTAACCACTTTGCTTACCTTAAATGTCTTACTTCTTTATAGGTTTCTATTGGTTATGATTGGGAAGGAATTGAACCTATGAATTTGTCTCTTGAGTGCTTTAATCATTTTTGTATTGTACTGTATCAAAATTTAATCTGATATCAATGCTGATACCAATACCGAGATGGTACTAAAAATATTGGTGGATACAATAAGTTCACAATTATCGAAAGAAAAAATTTCTGAAGATCACTAGATTAATCAACTGGAAAAGCGAAAGGTACAAGCTTTGATAGTAATGGGAAAAAACGATGGCAAGTTATAAGAGTAAATAAAGTTACATAGACCGGGGTCAGGTTTTGAATAAATCTACAGAATCGCTTCAGAAACCTATGATAGTTTGTGCCACTGAAAAGCTGGCACTAAGAGTTTTGCTTACAAACAATCCTCCAGATCAATAGCGACCGGAACATCATAGCCAAAAACCATAGAGTAATCGTCAAGCTCATCAGATGTAAACTTTGGCATCCTCCAACTTCTTGCAAGTTCAGATTTTAGACCATCAGTTAGAAGATCTAGCACCTGAAGAACAATATGAAAAGTTGGGTAGAACTCACAATTAGGAATTCAAAATAGTATTATGTTCATTATGAGATGGGCCCCATTTACAGAGTTTGAAGATAATTCCTGCACCTCACTCATTGATGGGCGCCATATTGCTGTTTGTCTCACGCAATACGAAGCTGTCAGAAGTACTCTGTACATCTGATCTGCATCAAACCTGCCTTCCAGTTTTGGATCAGCAAGTTCGTTGATTTTTCCTGTTTCCATCAGAGGTTTTGCCTGCATATGAGAAAGTAAAGAATCAAAATCTTAAATCGACTTAGATATCATAGAAACAGGTTTTAGTATCAGAAACTTCAGCCAGTTTCCGTTGCAAGGATGGAGATCTACATTACCCATAAAAGAAGGTTTTGCTTTGATGAATCCACGGGCCTGCGGCCAGAAACAATCTCCAACAGAAGAATCCCGAATGCAAAGACATCTATCTTCTCATCAACAATTCCATGCATGAAGTACTCTGGTGCTAAGTATCCAAATGTTCCTTCAATTGGGATCACAGCATGGTGAGTCCACTTGTTGGGAAGCCATTTTGCAAGCCCAAAATCTGTTATCTGCATAAAGAAACAATCTTGTCATACATTGCATTCTCCTGTAGTTTTTGAAGTTACAGTGTTGAATAAAACTGGTTTCCATTTCATATTCACCTGCGGTTCATAATCAGGCCCAAGAAGTACATTGGAGGCTTTTATGTCACG
Source organism: Pinacopodium congolense (assembly GCA_028565735.1). Classification (NCBI taxonomy): domain Eukaryota; kingdom Viridiplantae; phylum Streptophyta; class Magnoliopsida; order Malpighiales; family Erythroxylaceae; genus Pinacopodium; species Pinacopodium congolense. Next base: position 11,645,222 of record JAOXYD010000135.1, read on the forward strand.
GTGTATTATTCGACGCTTGCAGCACTTGTGCAGATAATGCAGACCTCTAGCCACTCCAAGGGCAATTTTGTATCTTATTGGCCATTGCAGTGTTGTGCTTGTTTTACCTGATGATAGTCCGAACTTTTTTGCTCAGGAACAGATCAATTGAATAACTTATCCTATAACATAAAAATCTATGTTCTAATTGATTGTATTGTATTGTTGTCAAATCTTTCTAAATAGCAAGAGGAATTCCTTATTAACTGGAAATTGCAGTTGTGTCTTCATACCATGCAATGCAGATGCCAAATTTCCATTATGAGAGAAATTGAAAATTAGGTACAGCCCATTTTCTATGCAGCAGCCAACTAAGGTTGCAGTATTTGGGTGGCAGACATGGCCAATAACTCCTAATTCTGTCAGGAATTCTTTCTCCTTGGCTGCATCATTGTTGTCCTTCGCTAATCTCTTCACTGCGACTGTTCTACCATCAGAAATATCACCTCTGTAAACTTCTGAATACCCTCCTCGACCTACAATATTGTCTGATAATATTAAAAAATCAAATTGACATCCGTTAGAATTCAGTGTGCCTCATTTCATTTATAATGATCAAAGTAAATAGTCATAACTGAAAGAGAAGAGTACATTATTAGTTATTTAGTACATTCACCTGAGTGGAAATGATTTGTTGCATTGGCAATCTCTTCATAGCTGAAGCATTTCAATAAAGGTTGCTTCGGTTCTTTGTTGGATAAACTGCCATTTTTTCTCCTTAATGGTGAAGCAAAAATGGAGGAGATAAGTCTACAAGCAGACATTTGCTTTCTATCCTTTGAATGATTTGTATCCCTGGAAGCCAGAGGAGGCGATTCAGCGATGCTCGAACTCCCGAAAGAGGTGTCATCTTCTGTGCTGTGAGATTCTCCTTCAAGTTCATCTAGAACAGTTCTTGGTGAAGTGCTTTGGCTCTTTGTTTCTGATTGAATTTGTTTCCCAACAGGGGAACTAGCCCTGCCACTGTGATTGATATTATTAATAATTTTGGCCAACCACCTTGAACTTGATTGATGATTTTCTGCCATCAATGAATTATCAGAGAATTTCAAAGTAATGCAATTTAAGTACTTGGAAATGCATCTTTAATTTTGACTCTGTCCTTGAAGCTAACCTTTTATAATTCCTGAATTTGGATTCGAATTGTGCATTTCTTGCTCATGTCTTCCAATTGCAACAACTGTACAACCGGTCGGTGCATGCTCAAAGCAATATCTTACAACATCGTGCGAAGTTCTAGTCCGGTCCAAAGGAAAACATTAGCAAATTCATGTAACGGAGGAAATAGAAAGGTGGATGCAATATTGAGGGGTGAACCCAAGTGAAGAGATAAAGAACAAGGGATCATCAAGATTAAGCTGGATTTCCTCACCTATTAAATGGGCTTCTCAAGCCATGAACAAGAAGATAATCAGCAGAAATGGATTTCGCTACCTCAATTAAACCTCTGGCGACGTTGGAGCTAAAACCTACCCTAGCTTCCAAATTTATCTGAAAACAGTTGATTAGTACATTACCGTAGATCGGATGGTAACTTAAGGGTTACAAATATATATGTACATATTATGGAGGTGAAAATGGAAGCTCACCATTTTGGTTTGACAGGACCTGGCAAAGTCTCCCAGAACAGATATCACATGTGCTTTTGCTTGACGAATCAGTTTTTGTTTTATCTTTATGGATCCATGCTTCTTAGGTTCCTCCTCAGCAGCTGTTATGAACAAATATACTCAATCCTCAACCACAGGATTTTGCGCAAGTACGAAAGAATACTCATTTTACAAGCAAAAAGTTGGTCACACGAGCAAGCAAAATATGACAAAATCATCATAACAACGAGAGAGAAACTCTTAAACGCAGAGCAACGCAGAAAATGGCATAAAGAGACTGCCTACCAAGAACATGAATGGCAACAATTTTGTCATTGGGGTGAGCCAGAACTGTGATTGCCCAGGAGAGAAGCTCCTTGCTATCATCTAGGTCTAGAGAGAGGCCAACGAGCAAGTTTTTGGCAGGAGCTGGAGGAATCATTTTCTTTAGTAACAAATTGGCCGACCAGCTTGATGATTCGTCTTGAGTTGAGACAAGGAAACTCAGTTTCGGGTTGCATGATAGAGCAAAGCAAGAAACTTGGCTTAATAATACACACAAGTGAACAACAGCATGATTAAGGTCAGTAGAGTAGTGAGGCCACATTGGCTCTCATTCTATTATTCTTGTTTAAGAAGCATGAAAGCCCTTTCTTTACAAGGGGATTGGGAAGATGAGATTAACCTACAGAAACTATGGACTAGAATTATGTGTTTATGGTTGGGTGCTTTGGAGGATAAGCAAAGGTGATGGTGATGTACATGATAAGTCTTGCTATCTAAGCCAAAAACTGCATATTGGCTCTTATTGAAAAAAGAAAGTACTACTTTCTTGGATTTGGTGGGAGGGTATACTTTTGCCACTCAAAACTACGCCTTACCTTTATCATGAACGAAACGTTGAGAGGAAACTAAAAACATTCCACTTTACACATGGACGTCAGACTAATATTTTACTGGTATTAATATTGTCTTAAAATTTTAAATAATTTTTTAAAATTATAAATTAATTTAAAAATTTTATAAAATAATTTATAAATTAAAATATTTATTTATTTATTTTTATTTTTTAGATACCAATTCAGCATCGATATTTGAATTTAGTTTGAAATTAAAAAATTTTATATTAAATTCAGGATGATACTGCTTGAGATATGTTTTTTTTTTTTTTCCTGAAAACGTGAGGCAATTGAGTTTGTCGATTTGCAGTACCAGTCTTGTCTTATATCATTCACTTGCATCACGGCACATCATCAACGTTGTAAATGTGCAATATTTTGAAGTTGCTTGAATTCGATCTATCCCCAGTGTTTTTTGTTTTTTGTTTTGTTTTTTGAAACAACCAATCTATCCCCAGTTCTTTAGTTAGCTTAAACCTAAGATGAGATGACTAGTTTAAATATGACCGATTAATCTTCATATAATCATAACTTGAGCGATTAGTACAAAATTCCTTAAGACTGTACGTCGGGCTGTATACATTATGCGATATTGATTAGATGATTAATACGTTATTTTCGATAAATAACTTAACTTATGACTGACTTAATTCATTTATTTAACAAAGGTTTCGGTAAAGAGTTGAACTTTAAGTTGTAATAATTGATTCATTGTTACAGTTTATTTTTAAAAAGTTTACAATATAAAAAATATTCAAAATAATCTTTTACTAAGTCCTAAATGATTTTAATATAATTCACTACTGAAATTATGTCAAAATGATCATTCAAATTACATTAAATGTTTAAGAATCAATCACATAAAATTTAAAATAATTTAATAAAATTAATAAAATAGTTTAGTTTAATATTTTAAATTTATAAAATATTTTTGGATAATTTAAAATAATACAAAATTTTAACATATATGAAGTCAAATAAAATTTTTTGTCTTTTCCCCTTATATTGTTTGACATTGTCAATTTGTGAGGTCTACTACCTATAGTGGTTAAACTTGGGCTAGACTTTTTTTTAATGAAGTTAAATTTTATATCTCTCTTAAGATTTGAATTTAAGTAGAGGATGATGTATAAGACAACCTCTCCTGTTGAACTACAAGGCTATGCGTTGACTTGAGCTAGACTTTGTAT
>JAOXYD010000135.1:11649038-11668599 GCA_028565735.1 Pinacopodium congolense
TGAGCTAGACTTTGTATTAACCTTTTAATACATGCACAACCATTTAAGGAGATGTACTTTAACTAAAGGTTAGTTGGATCAAGGTATAAGAGAGACATAATAAAATGAACTAAAGTAACTCAAGTAGGTTGGATCAAATATGATTTCAGTTTTGGTAAATTTTCAAACCTTAATGGGTTATATGACCTTACTTAGGTGAGTTAGACTTGCCAAGCGCATTCTTGATGGGACTAAGGAGAATTTGGTACTCAAGTAATTAAACTATGGCTAATGAACTTGATCATAACTGTCTATTAGTTAGACTTATACGCGGATAGGCTTAAACTGAAATAAACATGATCTTTGGTAGGAATTAAGAGTGACTGACAGTTAAGTATGAAGATCACATCAGATAAGATTAATATCCACAATTAAGAGATAAGGCATGTGGTATTATCCAGTCAGTTGATATTGGCCCCGTATGGCACTTAAGAAGGAGAGTGAACTAGGTGTGATTAAAATTTTATAAATCTTTTTATTTATTAAAAAAATCTACTTTTAAAACAATTATAATGTAATGGAAAAATATGCCAACGTATTTCAATCAATATATTAATATAATTCAAACACTAAAATAAACCTACAAAAAGTAAAAGAGTAGGGAAAGAAACGACAAACTAATTTATAATAGTTCGACGTACAAATCTCACTTACAGTGACTTTTCAAGTCATACTTGGAAATTTCACTATAATCTTCCTTCACAAGTGAAAAGTAATCCTTGCGTAAAATCGTTTTTTTTTTCTGAAAAGTAACCTTACAACTCAATTTCAAAAAGTTCACAAGAAAATAAATATAAAAAGTATCTCATTTTCTCAACTAATGTGATTAAGAGAGGGCACATAATTAAAAAGTGATGAACACAACAAAATATGCAGCCATACACTCGAGAACCACTTAAATGAACACTTTTATACACCTCGTTACACTTGGATGCAATTACATGCAGTATGATGGCTTTACTATACTCAACAATACTTATTTATAGACTAAAAACCATAAACTAACCACTTTATAACTATTGGAAATAATAAATACCAAAACATGCCTATTAAAAATTAGCCATTAGGTCTTTATTATGATTACTAATCAACCACTCTATTGACCCATGGAAGGTTTTAATCATTAATCTTGATGATGATAGAAAATAATTATTACTAATGGTTTAGCTTTAATATGTTACAATGATAGGAAAATGCAAATTACAAAAAACTTATAGGTTCATAATTAAAAAAATTATGTAAAATTGTGAGAATTGTTTTAAAGAAGTTCTCTTGGTGTGTCAAAATCTTTTGGAAAAATTATTTGAGATTTTTTATATTTGTTTGAATAATCTTAAGTTAAATTATTGTGTTAATTTTGGATTTTTGAATGTTTTGAAAGGTTTATGAAATTTTTTAAAATGTTTAAAATGAAATGCTTCCAAACCAAGGCTAATTTTATGGTTGAAGTGAATTGAAATATTTTAACAATTGAAATAGCCTTGGAATTGGTTTTAAAACTTGTGTGGAGTACTTTTATAATCAAAGAAAAATTTTGGAGTGTTTGTGAATTATTTAAAATTAGTTTTGAAAGTAAAGTTTCTAAATGAGTTTTAATTATTACAAACCAAAACATATTTTTATGTTTGAACTCATTGGTGTCTAAAATCATTATTGGTGTCTAAAATCATCTTGGGAAACTTTGGAAACTTAGTTGGAATTGCATTTGATTTTAGAAAATTATTTGGAGTATTGGGAAATGTTTTAGTTAATTTTTTAAGTGTTTTTTAGTGTTTAAATGATGGTCATTAATGATGGGTGTCATAACATCATTATAGTCATGTAATATACTGTTATAATCCTATATGAGCGATTAACATATGTTGTTTAAACAAATCAATAGTGCTATTAATGATCATGGGAACCTAAGGTAATGTCCTAACAGAATAATGATTAGTTTTGAACTTTCAATTTTTCATTGACTTTTATGTCATACCCAATGGCTTTATTAGCTTGTTAACTCTATAAATAAGGTTTCTATACAATTTGTTTTAATCGTGTAGTTTGGAATTGGCATTGGTGATTTGGGTTATTAGTTTATAAATTTTTTAATTACCTAATTTACCCCCTTTAGAGTGTCATAGGACTTACACACTTTTATGTATTGGTCAAACAATCGAACACACAAGTTGGCTACTCACTTGAATTGGTCGACTAGTCCACAAAAATGACATCATTTAACTTGTTGTTTAATGCAATTTTTATCTTTGAAAAAAATTCACCTAACTAGTTTCAAAATATTGTATATTGGTTGACCACTCTAACTTATATTGGTTAACTAGTCCCTTTAGAAAATACAAAATAGTTGACCATTTAACCTACATTAGTTGACTAATACCTTTAGAAAATGGTTTTTAACATTTTATTTTATAAAAAAGTTTTCCAAACTTTCTAAAACAGTTCAAATACTTTTTTTTAAAACAATACTTAATTTAACCATACTTCAAAAACTTTCCTAAAGATATTTTAATGCATTAAGAGGATTTACTTTAAAATTTTGCAAAATTTTCCTCTTGAATATGGAACCGTTATATATAATAAACCTAAATATGAATGCATATTTATGAATTGAACCCTTAAATACATTGATAAGATTTACAATGAAAGAATACATAGAATAACCTTTTCAACTTTTAATTATCTTGATATTGATCTTTTATGTAATACTTTGGTCTTCATGTATCATTAACATTGACTCCAATTTGTATCCTTGTACTTATTTCTCATTATTATATTTTTAGCAACTCAATAAAAAAAATTATTAGTGGTAAAGATGTTTTTTCCATTATCAAAATATAGGATGTAACCTTCCTTAGTTCAACAATTTTCTCCTTTTTAATGTTGTCAAAACATGTGATATCATTAAAAAAAAACACAAGATAAAGTTATTAAAATAAAAATTAAGACTCTTCATAAAGTCATGCATCATATAAAGATTCATCATAGTAAATAATCCTCCTAAACAAAAACAACTAATATCATATGTATTCTCCATTTTTTGAAATCATTAAAAATTTTTGGATGAATGCACAAACAGTCAATTTATTTATTATCTCCAATAGACCTAAAAATAACTTTCATCATAAACATTGAACATCTAATAAGAAGGAGTCAATACTGTCAAAATAAATCCAATATATAAAGTAATCAACGTCCATCATCCAAATATATAAAAGATCATAATGGATCCAAAACACAAAATGTATCTAAATGCCCCCTATATAAGTCATCTATGACCATTAATCTATCTATCACTAAATTAACATCCAAAAGGATCAACTGACCAAAGGAGGAAGATGAGAGTGAAGCAACTCAAACAACTCCTCAAGTCGTGATGAGTAGCGATATCTCAAAATAAGTCCATCTCATTGCATTGTAGAGTGATCTAAGACTCAATATTAGATAGGCTAAATGTTAAAGCAGAATCTTGGAGGAGGTCAAGAAGATGTATCCTTATCATTTACAGACAATGTAATAATATGGCTTTAAAGAGACTCATCACCACCACCACCAAATTGAGGATGAGTCAATGAAGGCACTGACTATTGCTAGCACTAATGAGGTTGAGTCATTTGACCATTAATTAATTAATATCCTATGCGACTTAAAGTGAAGCATTCAAAGAAAGAGTGAAATTAAAATTAATCTACCAAGTATATGATAAAATAGCATTGGAAGATGAAAATATGGATAAGAGCCTATGGGATGTTTCAATTTATTTTCTTGGATTTAACAAAGTGAATCATGTTATTCAAAATAAATTCACCAAGATAAATTTTCTCACCTATCACCAAAATGGAGAGGTAACAAAGATCATCAAGGACTAGAAAAGTAAAGTGGTCACTTGAAGATAGATGAAATCTTATGAGATTTAATCTTTATAGTGATTAGAGATCATGAGTTAAGATCCAATTAATCAATAATTTCATGAAAACTTCATGAATTTAGAAAATCCTAAAATGAAAGGAGTTAGAACTTACCCTAGAAATTGACGAACTACGACAAACTATTGAAGGAAATGAAAAACTAGACACCAAGAAAGGGAAGATGTAGCTAGCAACATTGTTGGATACTTCACCAAAGAGCTTGAAATGCCAATAAGAAGGAGAGTGCATCATGAAATTGAAATTTGTAAAGAATGGTGAACTTCAAGAAGCTTTAATGCATTGGTTCATGAATAACATTCAAACATTGCTATGAGAGGTAGAAATAAAAGGCGATTTAGGTGTAGAATGCGTGAGGTGGAGGTAAAGAAGCAAGAAGTGTGAAAATGAATTGACGAGAGGGAAGAAAGGTTTTAAAATCAATGACATTGGTTGACCAATCTTAAGGATTGATTAACCAATGTGCACTAGTCGATTAGTCTTAGATATTAGTCAAACTATGTGTCCTAAACTCACACTTCCCATCCTAAAATGACTTCCAACCTAGAAATTATGATGCTAACACATATAATGGTACGAAGTATGCATTAGAATAGAATATAAATGAAATTGAATTTCATTAACTATGGTTGGTCTTCTCCTAATAATAAACTAGCAATATCCTGGATATATGTACCAACATTTTGCATATAAATATGTATTCCAATTTAATACTTTCAAATATAATCAAAGTAAAAGTAAATGTGTACCTTCGTTATGTATCACAGAGGCTACTTCATTTTCTTCTTCACTTGGTTCATCAATGTGTTTTAGTTATATTTCTTTTGGAATTAATTATGAGAGATATTATTATTCAATCCTCACTTGATATTCATTAATCTCAACTGATATTGACTTATAAGACAAAGAAATCAATGTGCTCTATGTACTCGCATTTGAGGTCCTCAAATGTTAATTATTTTCCTTCCATTATATTCTCTTGAAAAAAATTTCATAAATTTTGTATAACAAAACTAAAAGTTTCAACATGTTTAAAGTTTTTTAAAAAATAGAAAATCACACTTTAATAATGATGAGTCCAATATTTGTGTCCGCATGAATTACTAGGTCTTGCATTATAAGTTCTCATGTAGTGGTAATAAGGTGTAGGTGAGTGATATTTTTTCCTAGCATTATGTCTAACTTGATGAGTTTACCTTCTCAAGTCTAATTTTAGGACTCTACATATATGAGCAATATTTTCTTTTAAGTTGTGATCTAGAAGTAGAAGAAATGAGTTCATGAGGTTTTATTATTTATTCATCATCTATGTAATTTCCCTTAATAAAGATAGTTTTAGCATTTTAGGGTATATTCATATGTGTATATATCCTATGTCATATCTATCATTTGATGCTTTTTGGGAGCCTAGCTTGCATCATAAAGTTTCTTTTTGTTTAGTGAATTTTGATAAGGAATCCTTAAGGTTATCGATTTCCTTCTTTAATTATGCATTTTAATATATCAATTTTTACTCATTATAATTATCTGCACTTTTAGAATCTACAATATCATGCAAATCATTTTTTAATTTCTCATTTTTTTAGTTTACATACATTTACAAGTTTTAACGTTTCCTTATACTTCAAAGGTAACTTCTTCTTTTTCAAAGTTATAGATTTTAAGCATTCAACCAATTTATCATATTTAAGATTATCCTCACAACCATTCGCATCATAAGAGTAAAAACACGAGATACCTCATCATTTACTATAAAACACATATGTGGAGCCTCTTCCCCACTTTCCAATTTACTTGTATCATCCTATGTGACAACTTTTAGACTTTCTTTTTCTTACCTTCTTCTTCTTGTTGTTGTTTTTTATTTCATCCTTATTATTATCTTTGAGGAGAGGGCATTAGGATCTCATATCAATGGGTTCCCTAAACTCAAAACAAGTGATATTAGATAATTTATGTTTAGGTTCATTCTTTCCTTCTTTAGACTCCCTTTTCTTTAAAAAGTTCTTCTTCTTTAAGAATTGCTTGGACGTCCTTGTAAGTGGGGAAATTTCCTCTTCATCACTATCACTTATGAAGGTTTTGTCATCACTTGAATCTTCTTTTGACACCTTGAAGGACAAGTTCTTCTTTTTGTGTATGATCTTATCCTTTTAGGTCTTTATGATCCTCATCTCCTAGGTAAGGAAGGATCCTATCAACTGTTCCAACGGTAAATAGTTTAAGTATTTTGCTTTCTAAATTGTCATCACCTTAGATTCCTATGACTTTGATAGTGACCTTAAAATCTTTCTCATTAATTTAACAATAGTGCAGGTCTTACCTAATCATTCAAGAGCTCTAACAATATTAATAGAGCTAGTATACATAGAAGAAATACTTTCATAATGTTGCATATGGAAAAGCTCATATTAAAGTTGTTGAAATTGTACTTTTTTTACTTAATTAATGCCCTCACATGTGACTTCTAATATATGTCAAATTTCATATGTGAATTTATACATAGAAACCTTATTGAATCCATTCCTACCTAAGATACAAAAAAAAAAAAAAAAGATATGTAGAGTCACACTATTTAAGGATAGTAATTTCTTGTCACTACTATCCCATTCTTCTTTAGTCTTGGGTATCTTTTAGTCATCTGCAAAATTAGTGTATATACGAGCTCTATTTGATACTATTTTCCATAAATCTACTGGAAGGCCCAAGAAGGGAAGGAGGTGAATTGGATGTTTAAAAATATTTTATAAACTAAGAACCTAAATCACTGGAACCAATTCCAAAGTATATGAAGTCCCTAAACCTAAATTCATTTTATATGAAATATTATACCAATATAATGCAATTAAACAATATTTAATGAATTATAAATCAATTACAATATACACAATATTAAGAAGGTAAGGGAAAGAAACATACATTGATATTTTTATAGAAGTTCGGGTAATCCAATTTAGCTTACATCCTCTCCCATCAATGATATTAGGTTTTTCACTTACACAAATCTTCTTTAGAAAAAAGAAGAATCTTTATAACAATCTTCTTTCTACAAACGAGGTGTAGAGCAAACTTACAATCTTACTTAAGGATGAAAATAACCACACAATCTTGCTTTTTTAAAGGTTAAGAGAAATTAATACAATCTTCCTTTATAATGGATGAAGAATAACCCTTTCTCAAAATCTAATTTTAACAACTTAATCTTGAAAAAAAGCCCTATAATCATTCTAAAAGTAAAGCTCTCAAATCCAAACTCAATAATATACAAATTAATATACTAGGTTGATCAAAATCAATGCTAAGAGGGGTTTATAATGCAACTAATAAAAATACATTATTCAACACATTTTATAATGCTTATTTAATAGCATAACTGACATAAATTAATCCTAGTCTCATTTAAAAATATAAAAAAAATTCAATATTCTTTATTAAAGGTGAAGAGCAATCTTTAATCAAAATTTTTCAAGGTAAAGAGGAGCCTTTATAATAAATCCCAACTCAACAAAATCAAAATCCCTAAAGAACACATTTTAAAACTCATTATATTTTATTTTCTACCATTCTAAAGCCATTTATTTCATTCAAAAAACACTTCATACAATTCTCATTGACAAGTGATTTTAAATGCCAAGAAATGTCATTCAAACTTAAACATAAAATATGTCTTTGTGATGGAATTTTTTCATTTTAAATAACTTCAAAAAATTTTCAAAAATTTCCAAACTTTTTAAAACATTCCAAAACTATTATTTTCATTTTAATAAGCAATTTATACATGTTTTAAAACTTCTCTAAAGTGATTTTATATAGAAAATCATTTCAATTAAACTCAAAAAATAAAATGCCTTGATAGGTGAAAACTTTGTATTCTAAATAAATATCCAACTTTTTATAGTTTCCAAAACTTTTCAAACTTTTCGTAAATTTAACCATCTCAAAACTAGTTTTTTTTTTCATAAATACTCAACTTAAACACATTTAGACATACCAAAAAAACTTTCCAAGTCAATTTGACACATTCTTTAAAACAAATCATACAATTTCCTTTTGATTATGAAACTTTATACTAATTTAAGATTCTAAATCTATTCTTATTATGCCAATGCAACAAAACTAAACTCTAAAATTTTTCTAAAATCCTAAATGCAACTCATCCATAAATGTGATCATGTAAAAGTGAGTAATTTAAGCATTTATAAAGATCAAGACAAGTTTACATACCAAAATGCAAACCAAAACCTATTTAACATTGAACCTCACATCTTGATCTTTACTTTTGATTTACCATTATTCATCTTCTCATCAGTGTTTACTTCTTTTCCATTTTCTTCACTTGAACCATCATCTCTTTGGGGTCCAACATAAAATCTTACACAATTTGCATTTACCTATCTTACCAATTACATTAAAACTAAAACAATAGTAATAAGGATGTTTCATCTTCATCAAAATTATGATTAAAACCTCCCTTGGTTTAACATCTACTCCTTTAGCCATCAAGAAAATTTTTATTTTGGTATTCCAATACAAGTGATCATTACAATCAAAGAATAATACTTTACTAATATTTTACACTTCTTGATTAGAAGAAGATGCTATCAAATGTTCCATTATGATCTTAAAATTTTGTTAGAAATTTATGTAATATGAGATATATCTCTGATACCATGTATTAGCCTTATATGGCTTCTAAGAGAGAGGTGAATTAGGTGCAATTAAAATTTTTTAATTCTATTTCCTAATTCAAAAATCTCTTTCATAAAAATTCTAATGTAATGGGAAAATATACCAATTTATTTTAACCAATGTATCAATTTAATTTAGAAACTAAAATATACTTGCAAAAAGTACAGAAAGTAGGGAAAGAAATGACAAATCAATTTATAGTGGTTCAATACAAAAACCTCACATACAATCACTCTCCAAGTCAGACTTGAAAATTTTACAATAATTTTCCTTCACAAGTGAAGAGTAGTTCTTGTACATGTTCTTCTTTTGGTAAGAGGCAACCTTGCAATTTAATTTCAATAAATCCATAAGAAAATACACGTAAAAATTATTTCACTTGCTCAACTAATGTATTTAGGAGAGGGTTCACAACTTAAAAGTGATTAATGCCCCAAATCTATAACCACACACTCAAAAACTATTCAAATGATCACTTATATATACTTCACTATATTTAGATGCAATTGTATGCAATATGATGCCTTTACAGCTCAACAATACTTATTTATATGTCTACAATCATAAACTAGCCATTTATATGTGTTAAAAATCATTAAATATGGAAAATTTCCCATTAGAAACTATTTGTTGGACTTTTATTATGATTATTGATTGACCACTCTTAAACATTGGTCAACAATTCCACATCAATTACATTGTTTAAGCAACTGTTTAGCTCACAATTTTTCCTTTAAAAAGATTTCACTATACTAGTTTTAGACGTTATTATTGGTTAACCACTTTAACTTACAATAGTCGATAGTCCTTTGACCACTCAGCCTATACTAGTTGACTAATCCCTCCAATAAATAAAATTTAAGATTTCAAAAACTTTTTCTAAGTTTTCCAAGCTTCCCAAAACACATCAAAGCATTTTTTTCTATACTATTTTACTTAACCATACTTTAAAAACTTCCCCCAATATTTTTTAGTGAATCAAGAGAATTTACCTTAAACTTTTCCAAAATTTTTCTCTTGAATATGAAATCACTATATGCAATAAGACTATATATGAGTGCATATGCATGAGTTGAGTCCTTCAACACATTGACAAGATTTATAATGAAGAATACATAGAATAACCTATTCAACTTTTAGCTATCTCAATGTTGATTTTTATTTTTTTATAAAACTTTATTCTTTATGTATCATCAATTATGGCTCCAATTTGTATCCCTATAATTCTTTGTTATTCATATCTTTTCAACAATTCAACAAGAAAGTCATTAGTAGTAAAGATAGTTTTTATTATCAAAATATAGTTTGTAACCTCTCTTGATTCAAGAATTGAGATATGTACTCCTAATTGGATGGGGACATCATTTGTTAGAATGTAAGTGTAATGAATAAGTATGATCTTAGTAGTTTGATAAGATTTTAAATCCTACTTTTCTGTAACTTTCTTCCCAAGCATCTAGTACCTATAAATAGATTATTGAGGAAAGTTTCCAACATATTTGAGGGACTGGAAAGCAATGTACCCTTTGTATTCTCTACGGAAAAGTTGATACAAAGATTGGCACTTTGATCGTAATCTTTGTGTAGTTTATCTTTTTCTTGCTGTCATCTATTTTATATTATTTTCATGAGCATGTTAATTGTTTAAGTGTGTGAGTGAGACACTTTTCAAATACAAGATTTGTGGGGAAGGATGAATTAAGTTTTAGTGATTCTAAAGTTAACTGATGTGCAAAGGTTTAAGTGCTACTTTAGTGCAAGTGCGGTATCCCTTATAGGGGTTTGTAGCACTTGGCAAGTTAGACCAAAAGTTATATGGGTACTAAGGGAGTACTAGTGGTCTTTAACTTAATGGAACAGCTTTAGAGGAAGTCATGAAGCCAATTGTACAAAAATATCAGACTGCTATTAAATTTGGGTTAAATGAATTCTATGGTGATTTAATTGTCGTGATGTTATGACAATGAAATTATTGGTCCAAAGATATCAGTTTGACAATGATAAAAGCATGATGTTCTTGAATCGGTAGCACTTTGAAATGGTTAATTTACTATGCTTTATATGTATATGTATACACATTTTTTCTAGGTCTAGTTCTTAATCCTGACGGGAGCATCGTACTGTAGGTTGATAACAATCCTTTTAGCATTCTTTGATCTAAATATGAAATTGTAACACAAAATCTTACAATTTAGATATATCTTTTTCAAGCATTGTCTAGAATGAATACACAAATAATTCTGTATGCGCTTCAGAAGGGGAAAAGGCCAGGTATAAAATGTCTATAGTAAGATTTAGTATAACCATAATCCTCATGAAAAAAAAAATGTCCCTGTTCATATCGACAAATGAAACGCGGATTTAAATAAACTCTTATCACTCTTACACTTGCTTAGGCACGCTCCTGTTGTCTCCAAAGCGCTTGTAGGTGTCATGCATTTTTGGCACCTCCATGGCACTAAAAACTCCATAATCACTTTCCTCGGGAACCTCCTTATCACATTCTTGGTCAAGTGTTAGAATTTCGTCTTTATATTTGCCACTCTCAATTCTGGTGTTAACTCTAGGCCTAGAGTGAGTACCTTTCAGCATGCCGACCACTTCCTTCATGGTTGGCCGTTTCTCTGGCTCGTTTTGCACGCATAGAGCTGCAATGTTGATGGCTTGTTTCAACTGTCTCTCGTCGAAGTTCCCTCGAAGCTTTGGATCAACAATGTCCTTGAACTTGCCTTGAATGATCAGTGGCTCAACCCATTCTGTTATGGTCCTCTTAACTCCACCTGGGAGCTTTTCTATTGGTTTCCTTCCTGTGATAATTTCTAGTACGAGAATTCCAAAGCTATAGACATCACAACTCTCTGAAACCTTTCCCCACATAGCGTACTCTGGTGCTAAGTAACCTAATGTTCCTTTAACTCTGGTGGTCATGTGGCTCACTCCTTCTGGGATTAGCTTCGCAAACCCGAAATCAGCAACTAGAGGCTCAAAATCTGAATCCAGGAGGACATTACTTGCTTTTATGTCTCTGTGAATGATGTGTGGAGTCACCTCATGGTGCAAGTAACTAGTTGCATAACATGTGGATTCTTGTTAGAATTTCTGGCCTTGATGTAAGAGATTTCTACGAGGAACAAACTGCTAACCATAATTATATCCTAAATTCCTACCATAATTTCAACATCTCTACAATGTTCTATGATCCTATGATTGCCAAATCAAAATGAAACAATGCAACGCATTCATATCATCTCTTGTAAAATGTCGAATCAAATTCATACCTGCATAGTGATAATCTCAACAACTATGTTTATGGAAACTTACAGTAGGCCTTCTGCCGACCCAATTGCAATCTTCATCCTCTTTTTCCAATCTAATTGAACTTCTGAAGCAAATTGACCATGTAGATGGGATAGCAAGCTGAGATTAGGCATGTAATCATATACGATAAGGCGTTGATCAGTCCCAACGCAATAGCCTCTGAGTCCTAGCAGATTCTTGTGTCTAACTCTTCCAAGAACTTCAACTTCTACTGCAAATTCCATTTCAGCTTTCGAATTCATTGATTTCAATTTCTTAACAGCAATCTGCATTTCATAAAATGAACCACCAAATTTTTTTTTTTAGTTTAGTTTAGACCGTCATGACTGAGAAGTAAGATGATTGCCGTAAAGAATAAGGTAATTAGTTTACCTGAAGACCATCTGAAGTTTTACCCCAGTAAACACTTCCAAAGCCTCCTTCTCCAAGCTTGTTGTCCTCACTGAAACCGTTAGTTGCTGTCTGCAACTCCTTGTATGTGAATATCCTCCATGAATGATTAATACCCCCAGCAGTTATACTTGCCCTGCAGAGTGTTAAATTAATCCCATCAATCAGAAACGTGAATTAAATTCAGATCAACACTATCAGCTCTTACGTACCCTTCATCAGCCGGCTTTTTCCCACAACAACTCAAGGATGATCCCATAGCTTGCAATATGCGAATGCTCAGCCTCAGTGCAGCTTCTCCAATGCACCTTCTTCTTTGTTTTTAAACAAAGACAAAAGAAATCGAACTGATCTACGATGTTGTGCAGCCGACCTTGGCCGGCCCTGTTACTGAAGGAACGATTCAATCGGACGTAACCAAGTTAACCTGTTAAATAAATACATACAACCTTCTTTCATATGAAACAAAAATATATTAGTGCAGATTTACATATTTTGACTAGCAGTATATGCCTTTTTTAACTTCCATTTGTCCAGTCCACATATTAAACAAAATTAATATGTAGTTATGCCTACAACAACTTTGTTGAATTTCCGTTGTAAAATATTAATCCTCAGACATTTAACTACCTTTGGTTTTTTTTTTTCATCTGTTATTTTGGATAAATAGGTTATCCAATATTTTTTACCTGTTGATCTGAATTTCTGCTAACTCTAGGCACTTATGCCCTAAAACCAATGACTTGTCAATGATTACCACAAGGCTTCCTTGTATAACTTACGGGAACGCCATACATGAGGTGATTATACGAATGATTTTTAAAGGATTATCTTTTTTAGGAGATGTTTAGTTGGATTGTGAATTGTAATTTTTTGTTGTGGTTGTTGTATTTTGTATTGGTTATTGTACTTTTTTTATATTTTTATACTGTATTAATATTTTTTTTTATCGATTTTTGTATTTAAAAAAATAAGAAACTAAAACTAAAAACCAAAGTTAAACTAAACATGACCTAATTCCTAGAATTTGGTTCCTTCCCTTGTGTTTGCGAATGTAATTTTAGCTCACTCGATACCAAATATGACACTACATTTCCTTGTATTCATCTACTTTTCATCCAAGAAGCACTTAATTGTAACGTCTTAAAATTTCTCCTCTTATTCCCTTTCTCCACTGGGCATTGGATGCAAATGTTTAAAGTAACTTCTTGTTTGAATGTATCTAAAAAACTTGAGAGTAGTTTCATGCCAAATATGTATTTGGCCTTTTATTGACTACCTTGCATAAATATCACGCAGAAATTTCTCTTGGAACAGTATCATACCCTTATCAAATCTACCTCATTTCGGCTTTTTAAAATTGACCATCTTTGACTGATTAACATAAGGAACCAATTAGAACTAATTAATCCAATGCGAACAGCTTTAGTTCCAAAACGGATCGAAGCGAGTTCTATAATTCATTTGACGAATGCAAAATACTATTATGCTTTCTTCTAAAGTTACATAGCAAATAAGTTTAAGATATAAATAAAATCATATTGTAGTTATACAAATTCATAAAATCAACTTCATCGGATTAGATTGATGAATTATATGAACTCCAAGCGAGAGCATCACTCTATGCTGGAAGGTTTAGGCCTCAATTAAACAAGAAGCGGTACATATATAATTGATACAGCACAGATTATGTCATTCTTTTACATAGGTTCCATCTTTCAGATTATGTTTACAGCAAAAACTAAAATCAGATTTAAAAAAAAAACTCACCCGTACTTCCATTTGTCTTTGCTTATTGCCGCTTAGGGTCTATTCCACAAATATTTGATACGTATACAGATTCTTCTCTGGTCAAGTGTGATGTGTTCGTCAGGAATATTTTGCATAAACGTATCTTGATGAGATACTTTATTGTGCTATTCTTTTCTAGGCTGGATTTGCTTTGCCAAGTTGCCATTCTCTTGGATTTTTCTAAGTGTTTCTGCTTGCAATTACCTAGATTTGGATTCTTGTTGATTGTTTCTGGAAATTATTGATTATTATTATTATTGGAAATTGGAAATTGGGTTCTGGTTTATTGTTGTTACACGAATGTTGATTCTCAGTGTTGTATGATATGTAAAAAGTGGACACTTTGTTTTCTTTTAAAGATCTTAGATATTATTAATCTGCCATGAAAAAATTCTTCCAATTACCAAAATCTTGTATCAAAGCCTTGAACCTTTGCAAGATTTAGTATAGATGACCATTTCGCGGGACAATATTACTACATTGTGATCTTCTATTTCTTTAAATTATTGGCACTAATCATATATGTTAAATTTATTCACATGAAAATGATGAACGAAAAATATTGGTAGGGGGTCTTTTGACCCTCATTTATTAAATAAAGACGATTATTGAATCACTTATTTTACCATATGCAGGTATGATAAGGTTGTCGAACATCATATGGCGACTCCAACAATGACTCGATATTTGGTGATGTTCATCATCATCTTCACGATACTGGGCATGATCAGGTCAGGGGAAGGATTCAGTGGGAGAAAGAAGCTTGATAATCGTCTTCTATTAAGTAATCAATCGGAGTATTCCAGTTGGAACACCTCTACTTTTGAGCGGAGAAGGGTTAATCCCAGAGACAGAGCACCTTCTGCGCCCAATAGGGTTAGGATATTTGGTTAGACATGTATTCTCCTAGTATAATGTTACGAGAAATAAAAACTTCTATCATATATATAAGAAGTTGAGAAGAGTTGTTAGGCATTTTGTGCTTCAGTCATTTATTTTCTGCATGAGGGCCATAATGTCACTTTGTCGTTGAAATCTTATCAACGCTGACTACGTTCGGCGAATTAGTTTCAATAGAGTTTACAAAGGTTTTAAATGTAAGATCAAAGGCAATACAAGCACTGCAAGTTATTGTATCTCTTCTTACTCATGCCACTATTATAAATCATAACACTCTTATGACCAGCAAATGCTCAGTTGACAAAATGCATGATTGTAGTCGCTCTCATATTGTCGAGTAAAGTTTTGAATTGCAGATTACTTATATTATCTAAAATTGTGCCCATATCAATTGAAATTTAATATAATAATAATAGAACTCGAAATCCGTAATTAATGGTTCCAACTTCCATCTTCAATTTTGCGTCTATTGCAGGTTTTTAATATGCTAAAGCAAACAGAGGACCCTTCATGTCCTATATTTCTAGCTTTCTTTCACATGATAAGAGGTTTTTTTTTTCCACCCTTCACTTGTTTTCTATTTGATTTCTAATTCTTAAGAAGCAAATGCATGTTCGTGTGAATCACAAAAGTGGTGATTTACTAAACAATGCAGCGATAAGTTTTCCTTACAGTTATTATCTTTATGTAAGATTAATTGTTCTTGTTGAATTTATTACTCTATAAAAATGTTAGAGCTCATAATTATTGTTATTTTTAAATTTCGTCTTTTTATGTCTAAATTAAGATCAATCTAATGGAATTATTATTGCAGAACTTTTGGAGTAAAAATTAATTTAAAAGGATAAAGTTGAGTAAGGAAAGTTGGATTTAAAGATGGCAAAAATTCAAGAAGACAAAACTATTGTTTTTGACTGATCATGGGTACCTCTAGGGGGTGAAAAAGTTAAAATGACAAATGTTGATTAAGTCTTTATTTAGTTGGATTTTTATTTTTAATTTTTTAATTTTATTTTTTAAAATAAAAAATAATACAAAAATCAATAAAAATAACACACTAATACATCACAGAAACAGAAAAAAAATACACAAAACTCAATATAAAAATATAAAACCTACAATTAAAAACTACAATTAACAATCCAACTAAACATCCCTAAGAATCCAACTTCTATTAGGACTCTATTAACAATCAAACATATGTTTTGTTTGTTACTTAATTTGAAAGGAAAGCTACTATTTGTCTTTGTGGGAGCCTTTTGTGAGTAGAGTTTGTTATATTGTATTCTTAAATAAGGTTTTTAGAGTGGGGAGCCATCACTTTGGATTTGGAGAGTAATTTTCTTCTTTTTGTTTGCCATGTTGCAGTCACTCTTCAATAGTCTTTAAAGACTAAGGGGATGTTTAGTTGAGTTGTGGATTGTAGTTTTTTGTTGTGGTTATTATATTTTTATATTGGTTATTGTGTTTTCTTTATCGATTTTTGTGTTCAGAAAAATAGGAAACCAAAACTTAAAACAAAAACAAAAGTAAACATGGCTTAAATTTTTATTAGTGGTTTAAGAAAATTGAAGCCTTAAAACTCTATTGATTATAAGATATTTTGATTTCATTACAATTCCCTTTTTTATTCAAGTATTAATTTTTTTTAGTGTTTATGTGTCATGATTGTTTCAATTATCAATTAGGGCATGCAACTAGTTTATTAATCATGATAGTCTCTAGTTAGATTAGATATTGATTTTATTCGATGTGGATTCATTTGAGGGGACCTGAGGAAAACTTGGACTAGATCAAGCGAGCATCCATATGCAATTTAAAGACATCATATCTCAATCTAAAACTTTAAGACAATGGGTTATAGGCTTTCTATTGTATATAACTCAATTCAACACTCTATCCCTTTTCGATGTGGGATCATTCACTTGTGACTTTTCACAACAATCTCTCCCTTCACAAGTAAATCTCCTCCCACATCACTCCCCTTCAATTCACAATTTATGCGAAGTCATTGAGCTCCCGGTGGTAGTGGTGCACTAACCTAAATTTTTCTGACTTCACCCTAACCCAATCAACCTGAGCTCTGATACCATTTGTTGAGTGTAGATTCATCCGAGGGGACTCGGAGAGAACTTGGACTAGATCAAGTGAGTATCCATATATAAATCAATGACACCATATCTTAATCCAAAGTGTTGTTTAGAAATAAACAACAGAGTTCATAATTGTTCAATTTCTCCAATTGAAGTAGCGACTATGATTTAATAATTTTTTTCTCCAAAGAAAAAGTTTAACTAATGTAATTGCAACCACTTATATTATATATCTTCATTAATTTTTCTAATTCTTAATATTGTTGCTTAATTGAATTATAAAGCATCCCAAGATTTATTAATAACAAAGGTTATCTGGATCACGTATTAAACATTAACTAATCACAAGAAAGATAAGAAATAAATGCCCTAACAAATATTAGACTCACAAGTTTTTTTTAAGTAAAATAAATAAATTAATGAGCCAAAAAGCAGGATTAATAACAAGTTTTCCAGAGTTTGGAACCAACTAAAGCAAAACCACAACAAGGAGGGAACCCAAAATAGCTCCACATCTCAAGAGTTCTAAAACTCTACAAACCTGCAGACAGCCACTACCACTTGACAAGGCAACCAACGACCACCACTCAGCTCCAACAATGAAGAAAAGAAAAAAAAAAAGGAAAACAGAGAGCACAACAAGAAGAACAACACCATACAATGCACTAAAGGCAATTTCTCAATCAACAAACAACAGAAGAACTGAAAGGGGCACAACTGTCTCTTCTTTAGCCGAAGAACAAACACACAAAGCGAGTCCATGCTGCAAGGTCACTAGTAAATTAGAGCCTCCAGGCCACCTACACTCTAGGCGATAGGAACATAGGATCCAATCTAAGGGACAACATTTCCCTAATTTAATGCAAGGAACCTGAAATAAATTTAGTTTTCAAAATGGTCGAGTCTTTAAAAATATGTACATTACACTCCCTCTATGCATAGTAAACACAATAACAAAAAGCTACACACAACGTTGTTTTATCCAAAGGCAACCTTTTGGGAAGCAACTAGCCAGTCAAGAGTAATAGATCAACTAAGAATAGAGTTGTCTACCTAAAATAGAGTAAGAATTGCACGTTATACGCCCCTGGTAAATAAGCAGTCGAAGAAAAGTTGAGGCACTGACTCCACTGCCTACCTACAGAAGCGACACCCCTTATGTTGCCTTAAAATCCATTTAATCAGGTCTAAAGTAGCTAACTGACTCCTATATGTTAGCCAGACAATAAATGACACCTTGGGAGGATTATAGTTACTCCAGCCAAGCATGTGCCATGGCATAATAGGAGATAAACCAATCAAAGTCATCTTACAAGAACTGTTAGAAAATTGACCCGAAGTTGTAGGCATCCATCTTATTCTATAGAAGAATAAACCCTCTCAAACTGGTTGTTACGGATGAACATGTTATCCCTAACATTTGAAGGCGTGTAATTTCTTAATTGAAACACCTAAGGGATGAGGTACAGAGGACCCAAGTTCATCCAATCGTCATGCCAAACTGAGGTGCCTAGCCCATTGCCTATTTGAGACTTAAACAAATGTTGAAAAAGAGGTCTGATCTTGAGCATCTGCAGGAAGTTCCAAGAGTAATTAGTTTTTAATTTGTAAGCCTATAAATTATTACCTTTGAGTTAGAAGCTATAAATCCATTTTACCTACAAAGCCTCCTTATCCACTAGCAAACACCACCATAGCTACTTGATATTGCTAGTTTTGTTATAGACAGATAGAAGAATCAATCCAATGCCTCCTTGAGACTTAGGCTGAGCAAGGTCCAACCATTTCACCTTAGAGTCTCCATCTTTAATTGCTTTTCGTTGCCACAAAAATTTCCTCATCATTCTCTCTATTTATTTAATAACCCTCTTCGACAAGAGCAAATTGGTTGTGCAATAGACCTGGATGCTACTCAAAATAGATTTAATTAATTGTAGTTAGCCTGCAAAGGAAAGAAATCTGTTAAGCCAATAGTCCATTCGGTTGTGCAGTTTCTCCAGTTCTTGACAGTTATCATAAGTAGGTTTACAAAAGGTCACTGGCAATCCCAAGTATTTGAAGGAGAGACTCACAATGCCGATTTCAGCTTAAGCCATAAGAGAAGTTGCTAAGTGACAAATAGAGTCTGAAAAAATGATATTACTTTTGTGAATGTTTAACCGAAGGATTGAGATAAAAGAGAAGCACTGTATAAAATCAATAATACTATGCACTGAAGAAGAGGTAGCACCATAGAAAATTAGGCCATCATCAGTAAAAAATAAGCAATGAACCCCCCTAGTTTCTGGCATTTACTATGGTATCTGAACTTGGGGTTAGTTGTAATCTTAGGGCCCGTTTAGTTCGGCTTTGATTTTTGGATTTGGTTTTCAGATTTTCTAAACACAAATATCAATAAAGAACATCACAGAAATCAAG
>JAOXYD010000135.1:11684667-11696673 GCA_028565735.1 Pinacopodium congolense
CAAAATAGTACATATTATTTAATATTTACAAAATTATATAATTTATTCCCTTAATATTAATTTGGTTAAAATTTTATTAAATAAATATTAATTTTATTAATATTTTATAAATGAACTATTAATTAATAATTAAAAAATTAATTAAAATTTTTAAATAAAATTAAATTTAAATGAGTAATTTATAATATTTAGTAAACGTTCAAGAGAAAAATAAATCATTTTATAAATATTAAAGAGTTAAGAGATACCTTCAAAAAAAAAAAAAATTTTTTTAAAAAAATATTAAAGTGCTTCAAAATAATTCGAATGAAGATAACATGGTTGTCAAAATGTTTCGAACGTTTAACAGAAGATAATCACGTAACCAAAGTTACTTCTAAACCCCACTCTAAGGTCAGGTAACCTTCTCTTCGTGCTATTAATTGAGCTTTATGTCGCTTATGTGAAAAGGATTTGATATAACATCTACCAATCGGTGTAGGCCTAATAAATACAATTTAATTAGATTAACCTATACCACTAATCATCAAATGTCACACCTTTTAGTAGTCATTTACGAGCTTGGTTCGTCGACTACCATCTTGTCATGTCTTTGTAAAGAAACTTCTTCGAACAAGTTAAAGATATGTGCATAAGTCTCACCTTTTCCTTTTCTTCCCATGTCAATTTTTGTTATCACTAAATAATTAAGGCAAACCCTTTGTGCTATAAAAGTATAGAGTTAAATGATTTTCTTTATATTAGTTGTCAAATTTTAAAAATAATTATTATCTGCATCTTCAACCTTAATACATTATTAATATTCACTCTATTGCTATTAAATCATTAATAAACATAATAAAAATTATTTAAAATATTATCATACGGGTTTGAATATTGAAATAGATATGAGGAAGCTAAAATGACAATTAGAATTCAGTGCAATGCTATTTTATAATTTGTAAAAATATAAAATATGATAATATCATTTTTAATATCATATTTAGTATTTATTTTATCCACAAAATAAAACTGTAATGAAGTTTTGAATTACTTTAAAGGGTTAATTTCACCTATTTCTTTTCTTTAAGTATTATCAATTTTATTTTAATTATTAAAATAATTTATTAATTGATTTTAATACTATTTTGATCCTTATAATTTAGTAAACTATCAATTAAGTCCCTATAATTTAATTTTGTGTCCCGTTAATCAGAAATAATAGAGGAATTAATGAGTGAAAGTAATTTAAAATTTTAAGAATTTATATAATAGTTTTAAAAATATATAGATTTAATTATTAATTTATTAAATTATAAGAAATTTGAGTGAAATTAACCCCAATTTGAACGAGTAAGTTACAGTGAAATAGATATTAACGACGTTAAAAATATTGAATGTAAATTTTAATGGTGTAAATTTTGGAGAGACGAAACGAAAACCTCAAAGTGTCGAAAGTATCTTAACGGCAATGATCCCTGTGAAGAGAGAAGCCACTTGAGTCTTACTCTAATGATTCGAATGGAGAATATTTTGACAATGATTCCTGATATTGATAGCTTTTTCTTCTGTTCCTGTAGGTTGATGTTGTGTTGGAAATAATTGCATTTCATTTCTGGTAGTATAGTCTAAGCATTCACACTCTGCTTTTACTTGAAGTCGAAGGCCAATAATTTTTTTTTTTTGTCTTTTGCCAAGAATCTCATCATTGTCCACAATACTCAACACCCTAAAGTGAAGGAAGAAATTTAATTAGAATAGCCAATTTGATGTTAGAGTAACTGGGATTTTATTCATATCATACAAATTAGCAACTAAGAGCCTGGAGTCATTTATCCATAATCGAACTATACAATAACAGTTTGAAAGGTCTGGCTTGGACTTAACAATCAAAGAAAAAATATTTGAAAATAAAGAGTGAGAGAGTAAAATTTAGAGAGGGCAAGAGAAGAGATTGCCCGTGAAAAGCAGATAACCTCCATTTCCACGCGCGCGGATTAATCTCACGTATCCTGGGTTGCTGAGATTCGATTAATGAGGAGCTTGCGACAACGCGTTTGAAAATCGCGCTGAGTCAGAGGCCTTTTTTTTTGGGGGGCTAAGTTCATCTAGAGGAGTCAATCCGTGTGAAAAAGATGGCGAAGTGATAAACAAAAGTTGAAAACCATAAGCCAACCCTTATGAAAACATTTTATCTGTGTCATGATGAATAGAGACAAGACCGGGTTTTTAAAGTCAAGTGTAGATTAAGAGAAAGTACATTTAATGAATTAAAATATTAAAAAAGAGAATATTATAACAGTAGTAAACGGAATAAGAAAAAAGATATCTGACACAAAAAGCAGAGCAGATTCCAGAAATCCTTGCAAAGGTCATGGTCACACCACTCTCTTTACTCCATAAATTCTCTCTTTTATCATTGATTTCTTTATCATTTTCACACCTTACGATTACCCTTTTTCTTTCTTGGGTCATCAAGAAGTGATTGTCACTTTACCTGTTATTTGTTTTCTTTGTGAATAAAATTGAGACTAAGCTTTAATGGTTTGGCCTTTCTAACCATTTTTGTTGTTGGGAATAGGGTCTTGGGATACTTTGGTTATTGAATGAGAGAGAGAGCACGAAAGAGAAGGCAAGAAACAGAACGGGTCGGTTCTTCTGAAGAAGGGGATCTGATCTTTCCTTTTCCCGTTGAATTCTTGTATAGTATTTAGCCTTCTTGTGTTTGACACACACACTGTGGGAAGAGAGATTTGGAGATAAAAAGAAGGAACAAAAAACAAAGAGAGGAAGAGGTTGTTTGATATATAATGCAAAGAAGAAGGATTCGAGAATCTCAAAAAAGCTAAATTCTGCTAGTTCTCTTGATGTTTTGTTTTGCCTGATTGGTTTCGTGCGAACACTCACCTACTCTTGCCCGACTTTCTCTCTTCTCAGCCCCACCCTCCTGATGAATTGCCAAATTGTCCACCTTCACCACCAAAACAATACCAACTCAATTGGTTGAAACCTTTTATTCTCTTCAAAAAACACTCTTTTGGATTCATTCGTTACTGCAAACGACTAAAGATTGCCACTTTATCGTTAGAAATGAGAGCAGGTCTCAGCACGATCCAGCAGACCTTAACCCCAGACGCCGCTAACGTACTGAACCAATCGATCGCTGAAGCGAGTCGCCGTAATCACGGCCACACGACGCCACTCCATGTCGTCGCCACGCTCCTGGCCTCGCCTTCGGGGTTTCTCCGGCGAGCTTGCATCAAATCTCACCCCAATTCCTCGCACCCTCTTCAGTGCAGAGCTCTCGAGCTCTGCTTCAGCGTCGCTCTTGAGCGACTCCCAACTGCACAGAATCCCAATAACGACCCACCAATCTCTAATGCATTAATGGCGGCTCTGAAGCGAGCTCAGGCTCATCAACGACGAGGATGCCCTGAACAGCAACAGCAGCCCTTGTTAGCAGTTAAAGTAGAGCTTGAGCAGCTAATTATATCGATTCTTGATGACCCAGGAGTAAGTAGAGTTATGAGAGAAGCTAGTTTCTCGAGCCCCGCTGTTAAGGCCACAATTGAGCAATGTTTGAATTCTTCTTCGAATTCCAGTTCTTCTGCGATTAATCAGAGCAAAATTGGATTGGGATTTCGCACACCTGGAGCTGTTTCAGTGCCTGCACCAACCACAAATCGGAGCTTGTATGTGAACCCGAGATTGCAACAAGCGAGTGCAGCACAGTCTGGTGGGCAGCAGAGGAATGATGAGGTTAAGCGTATTTTCGATATACTGTTGAGGAAGAAGAAGAGAAATCCTGTTTTGGTTGGGGATTCAGAGCCAGAGATGGTTGTTAAGGAGGTTTTGAAGAGCATAGAGGGTAAAGAAATAACTGAAGGCGTATTAAAGAACGTTCAAGTGATTCATTTGGAAAAAGAGTTTGTAGATAAATCCCAAATACCCTCCAAGATCGTAGAATTGGGGAGAGTGATTGAGGCTAGGACGGAGAATATGGATTGTGGAGGTGTGGTTCTTGATTTGGGTGATTTGAAATGGCTTGTTGAGCAGCCGGTGAATTTTACAGGTGGGATTCAACAGCTTATATTGGATGTGAGCCGGACTGCTGTGGCGGAGATGGGGAAGCTTTTGACGAGGTTTGGAGTGGGTAATGGTGGTGGAAGGGTTTGGCTGATAGGAAATGCTACTTGTGAGACGTATTTGAGGTGCCAAGTTTACCATCCTTCTATGGAAAAGGATTGGGATTTGCAGGCTGTGCCAATCGCTGCTAGCGCACCTCTTCCAGGGATGTTTCCAAGGTGTTGTGTAATTTTCTTTTTCTAATTGACTTAGCACTTGGTTCTGCTATCAGACTAAACTTCCATTTATATGGTATATGCGCTATTTGAATGTGTTCTTTGGAAAAGTTCAACATGTTGTCCTCATTTCTCTTGCAAAATTTTGATTCTTTAGGACATTCTTACTTGATCTTTAACGAGTCACTGACTCTATGACTCGATAGATATTACAGTTCTTTTGCATATCTAGTTTGGGATTTGGCATGATTCCTTTGCTTTTGCATTTGTTGATACCCAGGCCTGGCACAAGTGGGATTCTTAGCGGTTCTGTTGAGTGTTTGTCGCCTTTGAAGGGCTTCCAATCTGTAACGACTGCTACAGCAAGGCATCTTTCTGATCCTGCTTTAAGATTTAGTTGTTGCCCTCAATGCACGCAGAATTATGAGCAAGAGGTAGCAAAAATTGTACATAAGGACCTGGAGAAAACTTGTGCATCAAAAACAGTAGCAGCTCTGCCACCGTGGTTGAAAAATGCCAAGTCTCAAGATCTGGTAAGTCTGAATTGAAGTTTATATTTCTATCCTCGTTTTCTGAAATTATGTGTTTTTATTCGTGACGTGTATTTGTGCAGAATAAGGATCAAGACATGATTTTGAAGCACAAGAGCTTAGAGTTACAAAACAAATGGCAAGAAACATGCATGCGCATTCATGGTGGTCATCATCAGCCCAGTGTTCGCTCCGAGAGAACTGACCAACCAGCTCTTGCAATGACACGCATGAACGATCTGACGCTTGCCCGACAATCCTTTCAGCCCAAGTTGAGTTTAAATAGAGACCTTGGTGAGTCTTTGCAATTAAAACCGAATCTGCTGTCCAGCCAGCCATCTACTCCACCTGGAAGCCCAGTCAGGACAGAGCTTAATCTTGGGCGGCCCAAGGTGATTGATCCCACTCCAGAGAAAATCCATGAGGAGCGCACTAAAGACTTTTTGGGATGCGTTAATTCCGTACCACAAAATAAGTTGTATGAATTACAGAGTAACAAACTAGTAAGCTCAGTAGATGTTGACTCATACAAGAAGCTGCTGAAAGGTCTTACTGAGAAGGTATGGTGGCAGCGGGAAGCAGCATCTGCATTGGCTGCGACCTTGACGCAATGGAAATTGGGAAATAGGAAGCGGCGAGATGCTGGATCAAGGGGTGACGTTTGGCTACTGTTCACAGGTCCAGACAGGTTGGGCAAGAAGAAGATGGCGTCGACTCTTTCAGAACTAGTATGTGGAGCCAATCCAACAGTGATTTCTCATGGATCAAGGCGGGAAGATGGAGAATGTGATGTACACTTTCGTGGCAAGACATTATTGGATCGTATCGCAGAGAATGTTAGGAGGAAACCTTTCTCGGTGATCTTGCTGGAGGACATTGATGAAGTGGATGTACTTCTTCGAGGACATATAAAGCGGGCAATGGAAATAGGTCGACTTGCGGATTCCCACGGTCGAGAAATCAGTCTTGGGAATGTTTTTTTCATTCTTACTGCAAATTGGTCGCCAGATAATCTCCAGTTTTTATCAAATGGTGAATCCCTTGATGAAAACAAGCCTACCAGTTTGGTAACTGGTGGTTGGCAACTAAGGCTTTCCCTTTATGAGAAAACTGGAAAACGCCGAGCCAATTGGTTGCAAGAAGGGAAGTCAGCAAAGCCAAGGAAGGAAGCAGGGTCAGTGGCATCATTTGATCTAAATGAAGCTGCCGATGTTGAAGACTGCTCTCGAAATTCAAGCGATCTTACATTTGATCATGAAGATGAGCATGTACTTAACGACAGACTCTTCACTCCACCAACTTCAACAGCGTCTCGTGAGCTGCTCAATTTTGTAGATGACGAAATTATCTTTAAACCATTGGATTTTGGTGTGTTTAAAAGTGATATCACGAAGTCTATCACCAAAAGTTTCTGCACCATCATCAGTGAAGGGATTGACATTGAAATACAAGAAGAGGCGATGCAGAAAATTATAGGTGGCTTATGGTCAGGCCGAACAGGTTTAGAAGAATGGACAGAGAAGGAACTGGTTCCAAGCTTTCAGCAGCTCAAATTATGGTTACCAATATCCCACCGGGAATCCATGGTTGTTCGACTTGAACTAGAGAGTCACACAATTAACGGGAGCCACGGAGATTCACTATCAAGTAGTGTCAGAGTAGTGGTTAATGGGTTGTAATTATTTTAGCAGGAAATGTTCTTAGAGGGTCACTTCGTAATTCTTGAGTTCCTGTCGGTAAAGATGTAAATATGTTGAAAACTCCTTTTGGACAGGAAAGAGGAGGATAGTTGCGAAAGTAAAGGCAAAGGAAAAAAAAACTAATAAATGAAAAAGAGAGAGAGAGAAAGAGAAACCAAATAGAAGGAGGAAGGGGAGAGGGAAAAAAAAAAAAAGACAGTCAAGAGAAGAGGGGCGACGCGATGTTGATAGATTAACGAACTCTTTTTGAAATAGCCTTTTTTATATTGTTTATTTTTAAAAAAATTTGTATTTAATCATTTATAAAGAAACGATGAATTCATCAAATTCTAATCAATATTCATTGACTGTGAAACATGGTCTGCCTGCGCGCGAGCGCAAGTGACATGCTATGGGTGTCAAATTTGAATGACGTGTGTGTGATTGGGGAGATTTGCATAAAATATATGCAAGTTCGTGTTGAAAACATGCAAAACTGGGTAGGTAGATATCCAAAGATTAAGGTAGTGATCGTCTAAAAAAAATCGTCTTTTTTATCACCTAATTGTCAGATATTACTATTAGTGCCTTGGTCATATTGTTCGCTACTGCATGCTATGTCAATAGAGAAGGGGCCTCTCCTGTATGATATCACATGAATTTAGACTTCTAAGTTGTAGCCAATAAGAAAAAAAAAGAGATGAGATATCTTTGAGTGAGTATGTAGTACTGATGTCAATAAGAAACATTTTACGTCTTTAAATCCCATGCACATTTCAATGCTTCTTCACTTCACTTTCATTAGAGTCGAAACTTTCAAAATCTCCATGAGTAAAGCTATCAAGTACAAGATACTTCATCCAAAAAATGACAGCGTTATCTGTCTGCATAACGAATGCATGTGTGCATGTAACCTGTCCCCTGTGAAAAGAATGCTTCCTTTCTCAACCAGGAAAGTAACGATTGACGAAAGAAACTAGATTACTCAAAAATCGATTGCATGTGTTTCCATTCATCAACGGAATTTGTGCTTTTAGTTACTTTCTTGTTTCTGTATCCGATTTCTAATCAACAGTTGGATGGCCCGGGACCCAAAACCGATTGATCTTCATCAAGGTGGTTCTAATCTCCAATCCTGGCTAGATTATGTGGACTTATTTCAAGTTCCATAACTAATAATTGGTTTAGTCAACTGATCCTTGCTGGAACGGTTTTCTAGCTTTGTCTATGGCTTCTGTAGTCGCTTTTGTAGCACTGTTCTCTTTGTTCACCTCTGTACCTCTATTTCTTTGGTAACACAAGTAATTACTAACCAAAAAAAAAATCAAAAACAAAGAGAGAATATTATTACACTATTTCCATTATTCTGAGTTCAAGAAAAGAGAAACAATTATTTAAAAAGTTCATGATAGAGAGACTAATTATGCTGTATATCTAAATTTGAGATATAAATGTATACCCATTAATTTATGAACGGTTATATCTAGTAAACTAATATGGCCTGTTTGAAAAGACTTTAGCTTTTGGATTTGTTTTTCAGATTTTCTAAACACAAAAATCAATAAAGAACATCACAAAAATAAAAAAAAATATACTATAATACAGCACAGAAATCAAGACAGATAACACAAAAATCTATAAAAATACAAAAAACTCAATACAAAAATATAACATCCACATCTAAAAACCACATCCAAAAGCTTTATCAAACGGCCGTTAAGGATGGACTCTTAATATTTAATTCAACAATTCGTCCTGTCAATTAATGGAAATGGTCATAGAACATTGCTCTATTTAAAACTTGTCTTGGAACTGCTAAACTTTAAAACAACTTTGTGTCCCCACCTTAATAACTGAAAGAAAGAATAGCTGGTTGAAGGTTTCACATGTGATAAAATGACAATTGGCAATTGGCGAATTTAGTTTGATATATATATATATATATTCTCCAAGTAAATTTTTTAAGGGGATGTTTAGTTGGGTTATGATTTATGATTTTTTATTGTGCTTATTATATTTTGTATTAATTATTATATTTTTTTCAATTTTTGTGTTATATTAGTGTGTTTTTTTAATCTATTTTTATATTTTAAAAAATTAAAAAACTAAACTAAACTAAACATAGCCTTAATTTGCAATTTGTTGGTGCAAGTAGGCGAGCCTTGGAAAATGTCATTTTCTAGTTAAAAGAAGTGCTATATCCATTGAATCAGAAATATCAAAATCTTGTTATAAGGTCAAAATTTAAATGGAGTGTAGACAAGAAAAGGGTGATTTAGTTGATTAGGACTTAGCAAGCAAATTGGGATAGAATGTACATTAACTGCCTGCTTGGATGGGCTTATACAAATTGAGCTTTTGTTAGTAGAATTTTTTTTGTAGATCTTTTTTAAGAAGAGCTTTTCTAAGAAGACAATTGACTGTTTGACTGTCATTTAAAAAAGAACTTTTTAAAAAGAGCTTCATAGAATGTATTGTTTGGTAATATAAAAATAAAAAATACTTTCGAGTTTAATTATATTTTATTTTGTAATAAATATTAATTATATTTAAAAATATTATTTAAAGTATATTAAACAATATGAAAAGTACAATATATTAATTATTGTATAATTTTAAACAATATGAAATATAAATGAAAATATATCCAATCAAATTTTTTATATGGATTATAACATAAGTAAAATTAATATAAAAATAAATATTAAACATATAAAAATAGCTAAATAATATTATATAAATATAAATCTCAAAATAAATATTCAAGTTGAGTAAATAGTTAAATACATAATAAATTATGCATTTTATTGTAATGCAAGAACATTTGCAACATCTTCCCATGTATCATTATGTTAAATGCATAATTTATTATGGTGATATGTGAATATGAGGGTATTACAGGTGTTAAAAATATAAGCGCAAAAAGGACTAAAAAATAGGCTTATTAATTGTCATTAATTGTTCTGAAACATCTACTTGAAAAAGTCATTTCAGAGGCTTTTTTAAGAAGCTCCAAATTTAAGCTTATTAAAAAGCTGTATTTTAACTGCTAAAAAAAGCAATATCTATTAAAGAAGTGTTTTTTAATTCTACAATCAAATACCTATTTTTTTTAATAAAAAGGCTTTTGTAGTGGAAAAAAGTGCTTAGTGACCTTCCAAAAGCCCATCCAAATAGGCTCTAAAGCTATATTCATGGCTACATCAAATAAATGGAGGGGCTTTATTTCATTTAGTCCAAGCCATAAACGCCTTCCCAAATAATTATGCAAGATTACGATTGATAATACAATTACATTATGTTAAAAAAATTTTCTACTTCCATTCAAAAGATTGAAGTTGGAGAAATTCGTTAAGATAATTAATAATCCCTATTGTATACATGACTTATATATATTGGTAAGGGGCGCAGATACTAAAACGAAGTGTAGCTTAGCGGAGTGGAGCGTAAGCAAAACGAAGTGGACATGAGCTCCGCTCTAGCACTTGCCCTTCTTAGATGTTTTTTTTTTTAATTATTAGAGTATATATAGGTTAAGGGTGCGGAGACAATGTATCACGGTACGGTACAGTATAGGCATTATAAGGAGAGCTTTTGCTTGTCCTCAAGAAAATCTTTAAATCTTCTATCTTAAAATAGCCTATAAGTATTGGAAAACTTGCTCAACATATCAAACCCAATTATTGACACTTTTTCTTAATTATTCAATTATCAAACAAATCATCAAGATGCTATATGATTAATCAAACATGTAAATTAACAAATAACTTCATATGACCTTATATTATTTCAAACTTCAACCTAACTTACACCAAATGATTTCCATGCATAAAATGTATATGCACAAAGAAAAATGACTCAACTTTTAGCAAATTCATACCTGTTAACCGTTAAGCACAACTTAAATATATTTGTGAGCTTTTAAGGCTTGATTGAGAGGTCATTATATCTTTTTACACGAAGATGAACATTTTTCATGAACATCCTCGATTACTCAATTAAGTCACCTTACATCAATTGGCTACTAGCTCCACTCTTTAATTTCAACCAATTGGTTCGAAGCCAATGGAGTAAATGAACATTGCTCACATATTTCACAATTTTAGCACTTTTTCATTTTTTAATTCTTTTGTTTTTCAAATTTTTTTTATTGATTTTGATTTTGAATTTAAACAAGATATGAAAATGCTAAAAGAAGTCACAAAAAACTTTAGGGATAAGCATTTTATACATGGAAACTCATAATACTTATCAAATATCCATAATCTAAAACATAAAACCATCAAAGTTCCTTGTTAATAAACATGCTTAATTGATAATATAACATCTCCAAATATCAAAATGATCGAAATCAAAAGGAAAAATGTCAATGAAAGACATCAAAATTGATTTGTTTTCACAAATTGAAGATTATTTTGAAAAAGATGCTAAAATGATGTGACTTAGGACAAATAAAATATAAGTGTGAAACAAACATTCTCTCCTCCACACTTAAATTGAAAATTTTCCTCAATGTTCATAAAAACAACATAAGAAACACATAAATGAGGGAAAAGGAACAAAAAGCACCTGGATAGAAGATAAAATCGGTGAAAGGGTCATTAAAGGTGCATGTGAAAACTTTCTCCTTAAAATATCAAAGATTAAAGACAACACCTGCAAATTTAACAAAATAAAATCAAAGTATCAGAAACTAACTAAAGCAGTTATACTCCATAAAGTAAATATGATCAAAGAATAATAAGGAGCACAAAAAGGAAATAAAATAAAAACACACTAAAGAAAAGAAAGCACACAAAATACACATAAACCTACTATTTCGAACGGGTAGCCTCCTAATAAGAGCTTCTTTTCTATCTTTTAGCTGGACCATAGAGTTATGGAATTTTTAAATAGAAATTGAACTTACCATGCATAATATTAACTCCATACTTTCCATAGGGTCAAGCCAAGTTACCAAGGGAACTTATACCTCCTAAAAGGCTCTTCAATGCATTATGAATCATACCTTTTTTGAAAATCCAAGTAAACCCTTTTTTCTTAGCAAAATACCAAGGCAAATGAGAAAGTATTGTAACTTTAAGCCTAGGAACAAAAGAAGCAACATTTAGAAAATCCAAGCTTTCTAATGGCATTTCACTTTCCTTAATCTTAATAATCTCCTTACAAGCTCCCAATTTATGGTCCTTTGATTCACTAAGAAGCTTGTTCTCTCCATTAATTCCTTTTTCATCATGATTTACATCTAATTCTTCATCTAATGACAAAGCTAAGGTTTCTACTTCAAGGGCTTCTACATCATCTATAGGGTTTTCTACAATTTGAGTAAATTAAACCATAAATTCATAGAGTGAGTCATCATCACTCTTTAAAGTTTCTTCACAGGGTTCACTATTAACCAATGATTAAGAAACCGGACCGGACTGGTCGGTTCGACCTGGTTAAACCGGAACCGGTCGGGTCACCGGTTCGGTTTCATTTAAAAACCGTTATATTTAAAAATCAGAGGGTTAAGGG
>JAOXYD010000135.1:11707179-11717979 GCA_028565735.1 Pinacopodium congolense
TTTGTCTCGAAGTCAAAGCATCTCACATCCAAAACTCACTTGCCAAGGTTGATAATTAGAACCAAAAAGTACCGTCTACAAAACGTTTCTTGGCCTACGGTATCGATAGAGAACGAACTTCATTCAAAAAGTATAATAAAGATTTGAACTTTTATTAAAAATTCATTGGATTGACAACTATTGAGTTATCAGGTTCTATAATTTCTCTAATTTAAGAGTATGCAATGATGGGAGCAATTTGAAAACCATGTTTCTGCTAACCTTTTATGTTTGCTTAATAGTATTCATCTTAAAAGTTCTCTTGAAAAAATATGAATTTGGTGAATGCATCAACTTTCTTTTTAGCTCTTAAGTTTTAACTTATTGATTATGTTCCATGTGATCATTTATTATGTAAAAACTACGTTAAAATTATATATAGGAGTCAACATTAAAGCTTATGTTTGCGCATTTCAAGGTTTAAGATCACCAAATCGTCAAAGTTCAAAATGAAAGAGTGGAAGGCTCACCAGAGGGGACGTGAATATTTTTTTGACTCTTCTTCCTTGCGGGCTTTTGGTTCTGTCACTGACCTCACTTTAGACAACATAACAGAATTAAGTACCAAAATCCATGTAATAAAGTAGGAAAGCAAAGCATGCACTTCCCAGGCACATAGCACTTCTCCAACTCAGGAGTACATTGCAAAGTGTAGAACAGAAAAGGGCTCCTATAAAACTACTTTTTCCTGATATTGTCTTTTCTAAACTTTGTGACTTCCTCCTTTCTTTTCTAGTCCTGTCCCGTCCAGTGCCAACAAAAAAGGAATGGAAAAATGTACTTATCCTGGTATTGAACATGACATAAGTTTGGACTAGAAGACTAAAGATGGATGTGATCAGAACAAACACAAGAACATAAAGAATCTATGAAACAATAGGGAAACAAAAAAGCGAAAAAGAAGGAAGGTAAGAGAAGAAGACATTTTTTAGTTGCACTTTCCAGATGGCATAGATAGAATGCATTTGTTTTGTAGGGAGGAAATAAACGGTCATTGGAATTGATGCATGGAGCTCTATTTTTCAAGTCAAACTAGATGATCGAAGGGTCCTTGTTTTTGGCGAAATCATGGCAACGTCATCCTCCACGCAACTCCTACAAAAGATGAAAGTGGTTTTACTTTTTACCATGAATCGGACTCAACTCTCAACAGCTCATAAGATCTCAACTCATTTATTTGCGCCCTGCTGGGGGTGGTAAATTAAATGCCCTGCTTTTGCTAGTGGACGTATCATTTATTTGTGGATACATCAGGCCTTTTAAGTCTGTCTTATGCTGCGTTCCCTCCCTCTCTCTTTTCTCTTCCCCTCACTCTCTTTCCCTATTTGACCTGCAGGTTGTTATTATAGTAAGCAGAAAATTGAGGCAAACTTTAGTACCCATCATAAAGCATGTTACACACCCACATGATACTTGGGTTAAAATAACTTGTGGGGATTCTTCACTGGAGCTGGATTTGTTCTTCATATCAGATGAGATTCCTCAGGTCTCTTATTCCAAGCTTAAAGCTTCAGTCTTTGTGAGTTATCTCTCTTTTCACTTTAAGAAAACATGGAGTGGGTCTTCTTTCAAAACAAGGAAAGCACTTCTCTTTCTCCATTACAGCAACCAACCGTATTTTCTCAGACACCTCCTCAAACAAACCTTGATTCTGATGGTTTCAACTTTAGCAACAAGGTTAGTCCTAGTATATTGCTTATAATCATAATTCTTGCTATTATTTTCTTTATTTCTGGTTTGCTTCACCTCTTAGTGAGGTTTCTTCTGAGACCACCTATTAGGGACCCCGATGACATGGACAATGCAACTGCCCTCCAAGGGCAGTTGCAGCAACTCTTTCACCTCCATGACGCTGGTGTTGATCAATCATTTATAGATACTCTACCAGTTTTTCAGTATAAAGCCATAATAGGATTGAAGAACCCTTTTGACTGTGCGGTTTGTCTGTGTGAGTTTGAACTTGAGGATAACCTTAGATTGCTGCCAAAATGTAGCCATGCCTTTCACATGGAATGCATAGACACATGGCTACTGTCTCACTCCACTTGCCCTCTTTGTAGAGGTAGCTTGCTCCCTGATTTCTCTCCTAACACTGGCCGTTCTCCCATGCTTCTTGTTCTTGAATCTGGTAGTGAGAGTTCAAGAGAGTTTGTTAACGACAGAGAGGCTAATTCAGTTCTGAGAACAAATTCCCATGAGGGTTGTCATGGGGATGGTGAATTGGGATCATCGCGAATAGAATATTCACACAAATCATGTGAAATATTGGCAAAAGATGATCCAGTCCCACTAACATTGGTTGATAGTGGAGAGAAAGTTGTTCCTGTAAAGCTAGGACAGTTTAGGAATGTGGATGCAGGTGAAGGAAGTGGCATCAACAATGTTGACTCGAGAAGGTGCTATTCAATGGGATCTTTTGAGTATGTATTGGATGAAAATTCCTCATTGCACGTACCTATAAGGACTCCGATGAAGAAACAATCAAGCAAGAAGCCTTCTTTGCCATTAACTCCTGGGCACAGACTAGCCATGTCTGAATATGATTGTGAATCGAGGCGAGAATTCCCCAGTTTCAAAGGCATTAGAGTTGTTGAATCTAATGAAGTTGCCAGGATTGATGCCGGCAGTGGAAGCAATGCCATTAGTAGAAGCAAAAAAGAGAGCTTTTCAATATCCAAGATCTGGCTGAGAGGGAAAAAGGAAAAACAGAATTCAATGGAGGCCACTTCCAGGAGGGCAGTGTCGTTTCGTTTTCCGGAAAATAAGAACATTGTTGGTGAAGATCAGAAGGTAAAGAATGGGAATGTTGATACATCTGAAATGGTAATTTGTAGGTGGCAAAATGAGAGGAGTGAGTTGGGTTGTGATGAGGAAAATCAGGGTTGCAACAGCTTGGAATCTCAGCCCAAAACACCTTCTTTTGCGAGGAGAACTCTACTTCGGCTGGTTGGAAGGCAAAACAAGGTTGTTCAGTCACCCTCTACACCCAAAGTGTAGGTCCTTTTTTTTTTCTTTTTTAAAAAAATATTTTTCTGATTCATTCATCTTTAATAACTCCTTGATTATGTAAGACAAGAATTGGAATATCTTAAGGCAGGTTTGAAGTAGTTCAGTAGAAAAGAGATACCCAAAAAAGCATCTAAAACTCAAAAATCTGTTGAATTTACCTCCTTTATTCCCCGTGTCCTTTCACACCCAACAAATTTTGTCTTTAATAATTTCTCCTAATTAATGTAGATTAATCGACAGTTCTCAACATTCTGGATAGTGGGTTTTACTGTGTTAATAATTTGGTGTACTTCACATTCTCCCGCTCTCTCTCTCTTTTTTCTTCCTTAGTTGAATGTGATTTACAGTCTTAAGTCCAAATTTAATCTCGTCATTAGACTTTTCCTGAAGTATGGCATTTACTTTCATGTAATATATAACTCAATAGAACAGATAAGCTGTGAGCAGCAGACTCGGAAAGAATGTTGACAACATGGGAAGTGCCATCACTTCTCCATCGCAGCGACCAGATGATGGGTTTGTTATCTCTTAAAGTGAAAATGGTGTGATAAGTGATGTTTGATGATGCAAAAAACTAGATGTTAGTGAGGACCGATGCTGCTAACCAATGGCTCTGTAAGCATAGCCATTTATGAATCACCAGTGATGCAATTCCCGTGTAGCCATTTTCAGAAACAGTTTACATGCAGCCTTGATACCGAGGCAGACACTTGTAAGATCAGAGACGTGAATTTGAATCTGACCCAATAATCATTTCAACAATAAAACGAATGAAATTTTAATATTGAGGTGTTTAATTGTAGATATTTGCATACAATCAACATTTCTTTCAATAAAATTCATGTCTATATAAAACGCAAAGTTTTGCAAAAGCCAGCTACTTCTCACTAACAACGGCTGTTTTGCATTTAATGAGAAGTAGTCCTATCAAAAAGAACGGTTGGAGGGCCATTGTCCAGTTTTATTTGTGAACACCTAACCTCATAACTCGTGTGCTTGTCATTCCAAAATCCTTCAATACCGAAGTAACTATTTACTTCTCCCCACGTACACGAGATTGCTGTCATGTTAAAAAACATTAGGAGCCATACAAGCACTCGCTTTCAGATGCTGCTTTTAACGATGTGTTTGGCTAATTCCTTCTTTACCGTGTCAATCTACTAGATTGGTCTTGGTTTAAAATCGAGTTTGTTTATCATCAATTACCATTCTTACCCGTACGAAAAACAAAAGAATAAAGAGAAAGTCCGTGGATTCAAGCTGAAAAATACTTGGAATTGTTGGTACAGATACTAAAATATTTTAGACTCCTAGAATCCTCAAGTTTTTCTCTGTAACAACATCAATTTGAAATCGTCTAGAAGACATCTTTTAAATAAAAAGATACTCTCTTGGAAGAAAATAAAATCATAGTTGGTAGTTGCATATAATAAACGTATACATTATAAAATACAACGTGTATCATGTCAACTACATTTAATTATCTGAGATCACGTTGGTTCTAGTTAGATACGTTATTCCACTGATTTCTCTTTTAAGGTTTGTTTATGAAAAGTGTCAAGCTATTGGAATTTACTGTAAAATATCAAAAAAGGAGTAAATTAAAACATATTAAAGAAAATAAGTAAAGTATTGTCGTATAAATAAAAACCGCCAATAATGAATGAGCGATAGCTACTCTTTCTGCTGCCAAATATTTGACATGCACAGCTTTAATTGCAAGTAGTGTAAGCACAGACAATGGCTCCTAGTTAAGACCAATGAACTGGACATTTTAATCAATGTCTTTCTCCAATGTTTTGTTAGAACCATATACATTTACCCAAATAGCACGTAAAATAGATGTAGCTCCTATGTTGCCTATGCACTGTATCATCTCGCAATTGTATCCATAAAATGTAAACCTTTTATAGTATCATGGTCTTGTAGATATGGGCATTTCCATTTATCTTGAAAACAGTTAACACCTGCAGTTCAACAAATCAATCCCCAAACCTCGCGAAGAATCTCATCCTTGATAAAGGGTCGCAGAGACCACATCATACAGAAACTCTCCAATTCTACAGAAGATGCATGTAGGTTTAATAAAGTAACAATTCTTTCCTGAAACATAACAATACATCTGTCATGATAAGGATAGATGCCGAGGTATCTCACAAAGAAGGAATGTTAAAGGATGGTGGGAAGCTTGATGCTTGCATGAGGTAGTCTTGATCAGAATGTGGGGATCCACGTGTATTAATATGGTTTATGGAGTGCATTTGAATCAGAAAATTCTTCATTTTCAAAACATTTCAAGGGGGTTATGCAAAATCAGTAAACTAAAGAGGACATATAACTCCAACTGCCAAAACAGATGTGTTTGTCAAATTGTCACACTGGATTTATTGGCTTTGTTCTTTAAATTACTTAGAGAACATTTCTGCATTGCAGTAAAGAGACTGCCAACTAATGCATATTAATAAAAGGAAAGATGAAGAGAACATGGGAGGAAGGAGGAAAGAAAGGAAAACCAAAGGATGCAAAGCTTTGGTAATATTATTGTTGGTTTATGCCCTATAATCAATCGGATGATTGTAGATTTATGATATATTTTAAAGGTATTATTTATCTTATACATGTTTGTTTAACTGACTAATGTATAAGATAAAGTCTATGGGATAAATATATATTATAAATAAAATTATGATGGAGATCATAATTATGAGATTCATATTGTAATTAAATATTATCCCTAAATTATTTTTAGTCATTGCTCTATTAAGACTGGATATTAATAGAGCAGAAAGACTAGTACACGTTATATTTTTTCCTTATGAAAGAAGTAGTCGATCTCATAGACCAAAGTATGAAGATATTTGAACAAACGTGTGGGTGCTTGTTAGAGAATAAGTTTATTAAACTGACCCGATATGAGAATTTGATATGAAATATTACTTGTGTGTCTATGGAGATATTCATTATGATGATTATATAAGTGATCTTTAGACTTAAGATCACCAAGGTTATCTTATATAGGAATTATTATGTTTTGATGCTATTTATGACGTATTCTAATCATGGATAGTTCATTCAATAGTCATTGGATGTAGCATGAATTATTGGAGGTAGTTGAGTGATTAATATAGGATTCATCACTTTAAAGTAATTAGGCAGAATGTTCTATTGTTCTCGATTAGTATTAATTTATGAAATCCTTGGTTAAGGTGGAGTGACATTTTGAAAAATTTTCAAATGTCATTAATAAAATCAATTACTAATAGTGGAGAGATAATATAATTAGACTCAAATAGAAAAGATACTAATTCCATACTCTATGTTTAATAAAAGCATTGTATGACAAAAGGATTGAATTATACGGAAAATCATATACGGACATGTTAAGTCAAAACTATTTTGAGATTCCTAATATTTGGATGGTCATGACATGACACTAGACATCAATCTTGATTTATAATCATAAATTGTTTAATTGAAAAATTAAAGATAAATTAAAAGGAATTTTAATTTATCTAATTTTAATTATGAATTAAAATTAAAATTATAATTATAATTTATGATCATTGCCAATATATTAAGAACCTAATAGATCACACATATAGGTTTATTAGAAGAGAGCAAATTTTAATTAAGTTGGACTTAATTATAAAATTTAAGAAACTTTAAATTCAAAA
This sequence comes from Pinacopodium congolense, assembly GCA_028565735.1. Lineage (NCBI taxonomy): Eukaryota > Viridiplantae > Streptophyta > Magnoliopsida > Malpighiales > Erythroxylaceae > Pinacopodium > Pinacopodium congolense. Next base: position 11,713,902 of record JAOXYD010000135.1, read on the forward strand.
TAAGATATTTGATTCAGTTAAAATTAAATCAAAATTATAATTAAAGTTAGACTTTAATTATGATTTATGTTTAATTTTATTATTAGAAAAATATGATTTTTTCATTATATAAGGAAGCAACCCTAGGATTACTAACATGACTCTACTTCCTCTCAAAAACTATTTTTGAGTTCTCTTTTGTAAACTTGTGGATATTGTTAGAGGCTGGACATTTGAACAATTGTGGTTTTAGATACGAGAAAAATTCGTTATAATAACAAATTTTTTATTCAGGTTTATTTATAATTTTATTTTTTTAGTTCAAGTTAAATTATGTTAAATTGATCTTGTGTAAGAAATCTTAAATTTTCTATTATAATATTAATTTGATCAATATAAATTTTTCAATAGTGGTATCATAACGGGATTTTAACTTATTTAACTAAAATAAATAGCTTGATTATTATTGGTTTGATGTAATATGCAAGAGTTGTATAGAAAACAAATATATATATATATTTGTACGGATTAGTGAGATTAAGGAATTTTTATGAATTCTATGTTAATGTTTCATACACTGTATTCTCTTCTTGAATCTGGAAAAATTCAGATAAATTTTTTTGATTAATTTCTGGATATTGCAACGAACATCCATGAAGGGTTCTAGAAGTTGTCGAATGGGTTGTGAACCCATTGATTTTGAATTTGTTCTTCTAGAAACCGCGAGTCTGAAAATATTTTCTTGGTTTGCGTTTGAATCTGTCTACAGAAATCGTCTGTATAATTGGAATAAACAGATCTATATTCTTTTTAATATCAGAAAAATTTGTTCTTAAATCTAAGATATCTGGGTTCTTGAATTTCTTTTTTTTTTTTCCTGTTTGAATCTCTCCTCCTTGGATGTGAATTGGCAGAACTTGTCAGATTTTGTTTAGTTTGAAATAACCCAGACTAGCCACCACTGGTCTGTTGGCGTCACCGTCGCCGACTCACTGCCGCCTACGGTGAGGGAGAGATCTATCGCTCCTTGTCTTCCTTTTTATTTTTCTTCAAAAGTTGGAGAGGTAGAGGCGCGGCTTCAATGGCTTAGGAAGAAGACATGGCAGCATGAGAGAAAACGTAGGAAACCAGAAATTTTTTAAAATTTTTTTTTGCAGGAGATCGGAGAAGAAAGGGCATGCGTAGCTGGGCTCCAACCAGCTCCCTCTAGCGCTGGGTTAGGAGCGTACAAGGCATGCGCCTGACAGAAATTAGACTGGCGCATGCAGGCCCTTCTCCCTTCTTCTTTTTTTTGTTATTATTTAATTAAAATTTTTTATTAAATTAAATTAATTTTTTCTTAATGAATTTAAGTTTAAATTAATTTATGGTCCTAATAAATTTAGAAATTTAGTTTTTTAATTTTTAAAAATATTTTTCAAAGAGTTTTATCTATTAGGACAATTTTAGAATTTAGTTTAATTTTTTAAAAGTTGAACTATTAAATTAAATTAATTTTAAATTAAATTAATTATCTTAATTAGATTAAGATTAAATTAATTTAGAATCCTAATAATTAAGAAAATAAGTTTTCTAATATAAAAAATAGTTTTTAAAGAATTTTATTTATTAGGATATTTTACAATTTAGTTTAAATTTTTAAGAGTTAATTTACTAAATTAAATTAATTATTAGAAATTAAATTTTCTTAATTAGATTAAGTTTAAATTAATTTATATTCTTAATAAATTTAGAAAATCAGTTTTCTAATTATATGAAAATAGATTTCAAAGGTTTTTGTTTATTAGGATATTTTAGAATTTAGTTTAATTTTCAAGAGTTGAATTATTAAATTAAATTACTCATTAGAAATTATTTTTTCATAATTAGATTAAGTTTAAATTAATTTAGCCTCCAAATAAATTTAGAAAAATTAGTTTTATAATTATTTGAAAATTGTTTTCATGGTATTTTATTTGTTAGGAATTTTTTGTATTTAGTTTAATTTTTCAAGAGTTGATTCATTAAATTAAATTAGTTATCAATCAATAATTAGAATTAATCAAATTATAATTATCTTTTATAATTAGATTATATTAGATAAAATTAATATAATTAGATTTTATTAATTAGAATAAGACCTAAAATTTTAAATCTCTTATTAAAATATTAAGTATACATTTAGATCATGATTATTGCCTTCTATTGTTATATAATTAAACTATAGTTCTATTTATTGTTAGGTTTATTGAGCAAACTCAAGGCTATTATAACCCAAATATGTTTAGTCTTATAACGATAGGTCCTACTTTACTAAATTTGTATGATTTGGATGAGTAAACTCATGATCATATAAATTTAAAGGTAGGGTTAGGAATAACATATAAAATATGTTTTGGCAAAAAGTTGTCACCTAACGAATCTAGGAGTCATATGAGATATGATTGATAAATGTTATCTACTTAATTTTAATTTAGTTGGTTTATTGAGCAAACTCAAGATAAATTAAGTTAGAATGAGATTCTAACCCACTAGGAAATTATGTAATAATTTCTTGAATTAATAATGAGAGCTATTAGTTTGTTTAAAATAGTAGGAGTAATCAAATGCATGATTAAAGTTCTATCTTATTTGGTTGTCACGACATTTACCAATTACTTGCTTACATTAAATTGATATTATTCTAAGTAATAAAATACCTTGTTAATATAGTTGATACTAAGTAGTGAACTGAATTTTTTATACATAAAGATAATTTGGTAAATGTTTTTAAAAAAAATGAAAGAATTGTGTGTCTATTATGCAATCTTACTATAGACCCTGTTGAGGATTTTGGTGATAAAATTTGAGAGATATGTTAATGTCATATAGATGATAAAAATGTAATGACATTTGAGATAGAAAAATTTTATATAAACTTTAAGGCAATAGTTAAGATGGATGCCAACATCATGATAGTACAATGCAAAGAGTTGAATAAAGTAGGGCTAAAAGTGTAGTACCTTGAAAGGAATTGTTCTATTTATTTCAACTTACTAAAATCATAAATAAAGACTACAATTAAAGGTATTTTCTATGATATGATAATAGTTATCATTAGATGAAAATCATTGCATGATTTTTCTTGCCAGTAACTGATATGATAGAGATCATATGTATATTTCTAATTCATGCTTTAAGTATATGATACTGAATTTGGATTTAACATCAGTGTAATGTTCAAGGTATGATTAGAAATATATTGTTGAGTAAAAGTAGTTAGTCTATATAATATAAATAGTTTGTACGTATTAGATTAAGAGTGACTTATACTTAATATAAAGTGACAAGAGTACAAATTTAGATAACCCTGATTATCCTTTATGCCAATTTGGATAAATCAGTATGATGATAATCATAAAGTTACATATAAGGGTATAGGTATCCCTTTTGATTATAAGTCGTATAAAACTTGTGAAACTCATTGTATTAATAGACAACCAAATCAACTTTTAGCGAAAGGGTAAATTATGGTATTAAATTGTTATAAATGATACATGTGATGTATATGGTATGATAACAATTAGTGAAAGGATGAATACTTGTATTTTATTAAGTGTACTGATAACTTTATGTGATATAGTCATATGTATTTAATGAAATCTTAAGTTTAATTTTGAAAAGTTCAAGGTAGTTTAATCTAAGTAGAAATTAAGTATTAAGAATGCTAAATCACTTCAGTAGGATCAATATGCTAAAGTGTACTTAGACTTTCTTGGTTATCTAATAGGGAATGCGATTATTTGGTAATTGGCTCCATGATTAAATTTCATATTAGTATGAATTTATGTGGAAGAAGTTTTACAATATATGATATTATGTTATGCAATGTTTTTGTTTCATCATAGTTATGCCTTGATACAACTTACCTTCTATAGTTCCATTCAAATTGATTAGTATGATTCCATATGATATAAGGAATAGTATGACTTTAATAGAGTTAAGGATAATGATTTTAAGATGTAATGCTTAGTTGAAGCATATGTTATCCGATAAGTTTATAATTGTTGAACCAAGGGAGGTTCTAATCTTGGTTTTGATGATAACAAAACATGCTTAATCACTAATGGTTTGAGTTTAT
>JAOXYD010000135.1:11719253-11740345 GCA_028565735.1 Pinacopodium congolense
GATAATTATTTAAAATTATAAATTAATTTCTAAATTTTATAAAATTTGCAAAATGATCTATAAATGTATTATATTGTGTAGTTTTTAACTTAATTTTAAACAAAAAAAAATCAAAATACAAAATTTTTCTTTAAAATTTTTTTTAAAATTTTTTTTCCGGTATTGGCCGGTATGCGCGATACCGGCCGATACCAACCAGTACTGACTGGTATTTGCTACTGAAACAGAACTTAATTGAACGGAACTAAACACTTTGATCCATACTGAAGGAACAACTGCTTTAGTTAGTTTTACCTATTTTAAAATTATGATTTTGGCTGGGAACTTCATGAGAAAAGAGGCATTGAAATATATGGTCCACATAGCACTTTTCACAGTTAAGAGTTCTAATGGAAAAGCATCTTGGCTTCAAATGTGTTACCCTTATGGTGTTGTACAGGTTTATTCAACTTCAGTTGCAATGCTTCTGACGGCAGTCGTCTCCGTTTTTCTCTTTGGATTTCATCTGTCTCTTGCATTCTTTCTCGGAACAATGTAAGTTAAGCTTGATATGCTGCATCAGCTTTTTGTTTGTAGTCTATTAATAACATTATGGAAGGCATGTATAATTTCTCCATTTTGTGCTTATTGACTGAGAATTTTTGTCTTGCAGTGTGGTTTCTGTCTCGGTGTATCTGCACTCGGCTGGGAAGCTGTCAAGATAGTACAAATTGTCTTTGATTTTGTGGAATTGTGTAGGGGGTGCTGTTTACTCTGCTTCTGCTTTTCTATAACATTACTCAAATATAAAACCAAAAAGGGTCAAATAAGAAGAAAATACTATGCTCTTTATTCCCATATTCTATTTTATTCTCGTCAAGATGACTTGGAACATTATATAACCTGAATTGCAACAATACAACATCATACTTTTCACCTTAACATGTAGACGTATATAATAAAAATATCATGTTTTTATAATTTATGCTGGGGAAGATAACATTGTTGATTGTTATGATGATGTGAAACAGAGGGTAGCTTGATGATGCAAAGCAAACAAGGGCAATATGGTGAGCTTGTTGGATCATCATCTCATGATATTATCCAAGGTTAAATTGATGCTGACCACTTCTCCAATTATTCTTATTGTTGATAAAATTGGGGGTATTAAACAATTGAAAGTTGTGGCTCAAATCCAAATGAAAACCACAGATATTGCTATTTGGTTTTTTCCATAAAAAGAAACTCGAGAGAAATCAACTGAGCCATTTCGACACTGAGGGGATGTGTGAGTGGAGGGGGTCGCCGCTCAGCCAGAGATAACCAGTACAGTACCTTTTTTATGTAATGGCTTCTATTCCCCGTCTGAAAGATATACCATTTGTCATACTCGGTCATATATGTTCAATTTTGACATTCCAATTCTGCTGCCTCGCCTCACCGAACCTCCGCTTGACACCTATCTTAATGATAAATGGCTTGTGTCGCTGTGACAACTTGAATTCTCACTTCTGTTGTTTCGGACTGATATATGTTCAATTTTGATATTCTGATTCTATTCTGCTCCTATACTGCTTGAAACAGCAACTCTTTTGAGTACAAATTGCATAAAGGCTGGCAAAGATCTTGCCAAAAACCAAGATTTGGCATATTAGCCATTTGGCTTATAATTTGGCATTTACATGGCTGGACTTTAGAGATGATGAACTAAAATATTCACAGGTGAAATGATATTGCAGGAGGAGGATGATGTAGCTGTATCAAAATTGATAAAACAGATTCATGATTTTGGTATATCTGGAGACTAACATCTCTTTACCAAACGTTTATTGACATAATTGAGGAATTGTACATCTCAGACCAAGAAACTAAAGTTCAGTTCCTTCTTATTGCGTTTTTAACTAGTACAATCCCCATCATCATACATATGGGACAAATTTACATAATTCCATGAAGAGAAATGATCGTCCTGTCTCGTGGCGACTGCTTCATAACTCGTCCTTGGAGGCCTCATCAGTTGTTTTCTCAACATAAGATGCATAATCTCTAATTATTGACTCGTAAATATCAATGCCCTTCAGGTACTCAGCTTGGTTCAAGAACTGCAACAAGAAAGAATGTATTGAAAGGTTAGACCCCAAAAGAGAATCAATTACTGATCAAACAACTTCAGGGAAACCTGTCGGGCTATGCTTGATTATGGTATCAACATTCACAGAAGAGAGAACAAACAAAAGCAGAAAGATGAAATGGTTTGTTTAGCTGATTATCTCGTTAGAAATTCTGCGGCTCTAATTACTTTCAACTTTACATTTTTGGAAGAGGAAGGCGAGCAGAGACACAGAGGGTAGAATAAGTGAGGAAACCACTAAATCAGACAAACTACCTCGTTATGATCATGCAAAAGTATAGGTGTGTTTGCCATAGGCGAGAAACCAATGGCTGGCAATCCGAGATTCCGAAAATAACGAGCATCGGTAGAAGCCTGAAAGATCTCCGGTTTGCCGATCTTACCATTAGCTTTTCTAACCGCTTCTTCTAGTAGACTCCACCATGGGTTGGAACTGTCAGTCTTTGTAAGGATTGGCCTCCCAAGCTTGTCATAGACAGAACCTTGCTGCTTAAACTGTCCAAGCTGAAAACAAATTAGCCCAACTAAAGAGGCATAAGAAGCATGTAAAAAGCTTGTTATTGGTCACATTTACTACAATTACAGTACAGAGATGAAAATGGCATGAGCTTTAACCACGACAATGAACATACATATACCCTTGAAGAAAGCAGAATGGATGACCTCCAACATTTTTGTTTCTTTCACCAGCACGAGTTGCAGGTAAGTAGCATTATAAGTTAAAACTTAAAATTGTTAATGAGGTTCACAGCCTTGCATCATCAAAATTTCCCACACCAAGCGGCATTTAGCTTCTCCTTTTGCAGTTTAGATTAAATGAAAAATAGCAACAGATTAAGAGCATGTCCATAGAAGATTTTAAATTCTTGCCATCCAAGCTTGAAAACACCAATTGTCTGGCACTAACTTGGAAGGATCCAAGTAGGGAAGCCATTAATACCTTTCCCCTCTTACCTAACTTAAAAGACTTCAAATGAACAACTCTGGGCACTTGCACGTCTAACTAATCAATGGTCTCAATGCACAGTTGTGGATTACCAAATACTCTTTGAACAGGTTATGAGGTTCAACTACCATCATTTTTTGCCACAAAAAGCCGAAAAGCTGTGCCATTTCAGAAAGCAAAGTGGTAAAAGGGGTAAGCTTAGTACGTGGAATGACATATTGCGTGAAGCAGGAGCCCACTCTTCAGCAATTCGTCTCTCCAGAGATTCCGGATCAGCAGTTGGTGGGACTCGAACATCAAAACCAGCCTCTGCTTCAGATGGCTGTAAATTCATGACAAAACCCTGAAGGAAGAAAAGGAACTAGGCGTCAAAATTAGTAATTGAAAGTGTTATATGGAGAGAAAAAGGAAAGATTAGTGATTGAAAAAGCTTACAGTAGGAGAAGGAGTGCCGGCTTTAAGAAAGACCATGTTGACAGAAACAACCTCTCCTTCAGCTCTGAGACCAGCCTTCACCAAATCAAACTGAGAAGCACGAAACCTCCTCACGCTCTCAATGCTTTTCAAAAGATTCTCCATGGCACTATTGTCATACAGCTTAGCTCCATGACCAGGAGCACCAGTGGCCTTAATCACCAGCCACCAAGGGCTCCTCTCAGCATAAAAAGCCCTGTAATTCTCGGTGGGTGAAGCCAACCCTGTTTTCAATCATTGAAAAATAGTGTCATTCTCTCAACAATTTCTCTTCTTTTGTGTGATAATAAGAGGCGAGAGCGAGCTTACCTTCATCGAGGACGATGCCAACGTTCATATCCTTGAAAACATCGGACTGAGCAAACTTCTCGGCGCCGTCGTGGCCGCCGATTTCTTCATCGGGAGTGAAAGAGAGGTAAATGGAACGAATTGGCTGGAACCCAGAAGACTTCAAACGGCGAATTGCCTCCATGTACTGCATACCCACGCACTTCATGTCCTGAGAGCCCCTGGCATAGATGTTGCCTCGAGAATCAAGGTGGGCGGCGAAGGGTGGGTGATCCCACTTGTGCTGCTCCACCGGAACCACATCTGTGTGGGAGTAAAGGAGAATGGAAGGGAGATTGGGTTGGGAACCGGTCCACTTGAGAAGGACCACAGGTTTTCCTTCGACGAACTCGAAGGATTGGGAATTGAGACCGATAGAATTGGCTTGTGAAATCAGGAAATCGGCTGCTTCTTGGTAAAGAGGGGATGGTTGGGCAGTGTTGATTTGGAGGTATTGTTGGAATCTGGAAATGATTGAGTCTGAGTCTCGTGGTTGGGCATTTACTGTTGCAAGTACTAATAGAATAAGGAAGCAGACATTGGAGTGAAGAAAATTACATGTAGCTGCTGATGCCCAACTCCTTTTCTCCATATCTTCTTCTTCTCCTCCTCCTTCAGAACAACTTGATTACTTGACCCTTATGCTCTACTATATTTTTCCCTTCGCAGAACCCAGTGCAATCGAATCCTCCAGAGATTCTCGGGCTTTGCTCGCCTTCCCGAGGTGACGCCCTTCCCGAGGTGACGCCCACGCTGACAATGACTAAAAAATAAATAAAAGAGAGAATTTTATTTGATCTTCTTCATTCATTGAAGTCCAAGCACCATCCCATTGCAGGTGTCATGTTTCAACATCTTTTTGAGACAATTTAAATTTGTTTAGAATCAATGAATTTTATAAAATGTTGTTAATAGATAAGTAAAAGTATTGTAGTGATATATAATTCTTTTATAAAGGTCGTTAATATCTGAATTTATTAGTTTTTCGCTATCTAGTTGAATGATCAATCTAAACTCGAGAGGAAGAACAGAAATAGATATAAAACCATTATTCAGGACTTTGTTCGAATAAAATGCTTAGTTAATTTCATGTGTCTAATTAAAAAATCCTTTCTTCTATCTTTTTAAGCTTCTCATTCAATTCTCATAAGCCTTTCATTTATTAATTCTTTCCATTCTACCTTTGAAAATTTTATTATAATTCATAAATTCAAATTGGCTAATTATTCTCAAATAACGCCGACTCCAGTATAAATTTTTTGATTTCGAAATGTATCAAAGCCTTGGGTAGTAAAAAAAAGTGGAATATTGTATTTTCAAGATTGAATTTCATATACAAATAAACCTGATAATCATAAAAAAAGTTAATTTTTTTGCTATAGGCATAACAAAAGAAGAATTGGGATAGACTCCTGTAGTTTAGGATCTCCCGCCTTCTAATTCAAATGTGAGAATTTCCCCTCATCTAACTCAGATAGTTATACCAAATATAGGAAGGGACTCTCACTTTAAAAATCGATAACCCTCCCCCTAAAGAAGCCAGTCTTTACTCAAAGTTCTTAATGAAAACCAAATAAAATTTTATGAAATTCATTTGCAATTCTAAATTTTTATATTTAGAATACAAAAACTTTTCATTATAATTATGTGATTTGCATTTTTTGAAATTCATCATAAGTAATCCAATTTCTATAAAATAGTTAATATTTCCAAATGAATTTCGTAAACTTAAGAGACACATAAATTAAAGATGAAAAAAAAAAGAGATTTGAAGTAAAACAAGAAGGTAAAGAAGATCTAGAAATGTTTTTACAAAAAGAAAGCTTTCATTTATTCATAGTGAGAGAATACAAGAGTAAGATACATAGAAGTAGTTCGAAATGCCTCTTAACAGACTAGGAGGCATTATTTATCCTACTAGGCAGACTCCAAGTCCGGACTTCACACTTATTTTACAACCGATAAGAGATTCCCCTTATCTGTGATTAGTTAGCTTTTTTATCTAACCCGTGTCACTATAAACCATAACTCCTGAGTTGATAAGCTTATACTTTACTTTAGTGAAACTCCATTAGTACAGTTGGGACAAATTTCTTTTATATGCTTGCGGAGCTGACATAAATGATTATATGCATCTGGACTATAGTGGATTTATCCACACTCTATGATCTTTATCTTCATTTTTAAGTAATTTTTTGTAGTTAATGGGGTTCGCTTTGTTGGTGAGATCATGACAGAAGAATAATTGCTTTATCCATCATATGTTCTAAAGCCTTTTGTTAAGGCAACTTCCATGCTTATTAATAAAGTCTTCATCCCAAGTATGCGTTAGTAATGAATATCAATTTCAAAATATCGAGAGAAGCTTTTTCTTCGCTTAGTGTCCATAGTGATGGATAGTTGATATGCTTTCATTAAAGTGATAAAATGATAAGCATCCTATTTTTCTTCTTCAAAGAAATTTGGTCCTATAGAGAGGAAATTTAACACCAGTGTCTTTTTAGGAGTAATAATAGGATTGTTAAGATAAAAATTCTGCACTCCAGGCTGAATCCACTTAGTTAGTAGAGAAATTTTTATGAAATATGGATTATTTAAATATATCGTGTTGATAGCTCTGAAATCATACCAATTCCTGATGGCTTGATGATGAGCATCCTGCAAGAAATTCAATCCATGATATATTTTATAAATGTCAATGTAATACGTATCATTATTTGGTAAAATGCACAAATATCTCATAATCTAGTTGTGAGCTTGAACAACTGGATGACGATTTGTTAAAGTATCTATTGACTACTAGTTGGCTAGCTTATTTATTATAGTATTTCCCTGAGTGGTATGATTTCGGCTTACATTTGATCTCAAAGAAATACTTAAAAAAATAGTATTTAATCTAACTTGCTTAGCCTGTTGACCCAGAGAAATTGTCATATGTAAAGATGAACTCTTAGTAAAGGTAGATCCATCAACTATCTTTGCTGTATTAATTAATTCGTGGAGATTTTACTCATAATAGTGATAAGTATTTAATCGAGGCTGCCATATAGTTTCCATAGAGAGAAGAACTTCTGAAATCTCTTTTGAGATTGAAGGAAAGTTGGCAATATTAACTATATCCTTGGTTTGCGCTTGGCACACATTTATATTTTTAGACATTTGTTCCCACACCTGAAATATATGTTCTTTAAGACTTAAAGTCTTTTCCATATTTGATTAAGAAATCTACAAGAACATTTTTATCAAATTTAACAATTTCAATATCAAAAACATATTCTGCTAACAAATTCCGCCACTGAATATATCTTTTATATTATGGTTTTAAAGGTAAATTATTTTGGATAATAGCTTTGATTTGTGTATTATTTGTCTTAAGTGAAAAATGTTTATGTAATAAGAAGTAATAAAACTTATAACAAACTTTGGCAACTACAAATAATTCTTTTTCATTGATATGATATCTTTGTTGAGTATGTGTAAATGTACTAAAATCATATTTGCAAATAGATTCATTTATTTTTTTCATAAGAATTATCATAATCAATCTTTTTTAATACACCACTCCAAATAGTATCGGAGACATTTGTTTCAAGTATAAGATCAACAACATCAAATGGTGAGAGTTCAAATCTTTGAACCTTTTTTAATAACATCTTAAAAGGTTTTCATATGCAAAAGTAAGAACACCTAAAAATCTTTGTAATTATTTCTTATCTATAAGTTTATCTAAAAACTATGAAATCTTTTCTACTATATAGGGCTTTAGTTTGATTCCATTCCCATCTATTTCCATTCCCAAAAACTCTATTTTTGATCGACCTATCTTTGCTTTCTTTTCTGATAAGGCTAATCCATGCTGATAACATGAATATGTAAAATTAATATAAACATGAATAAAATTATAATATTTGAAGATATTATCTATCTTTCTCTGAAAGATCTTAGGAATATTTTTTAATCCAAAAGGTATAACATGCTATTCATAACGTCCTTGAGGCGTAGAGAATGTAGCTAAAGGAATACTATCTTGATGGATTTTAATCTACTAAAAACTACTCTTATAATCAAATTTTGAGAATAAGTTCTTTCCTTAGGTTAAATTAATTAGTATTTCTTTACGTGGTAAGAAGTATCCATCAAATATAGTATTACCATTTGATTTTTTATAATTAAATACCATTCTTTCTTTAGTCCTAACTATCTATGCATGTCCTTTAACCATAAAGGCAGGTGAAGAATGGGGAGATAAGTTAGGTTTAATTATCTTGAGATTTTATAATTCAAGAAGTTGTTTCTTGAATTTCCTCTTAATCTTCTATATTGTATCTCATATCAGTGACTCTAATAACTTTTTGTTTATTTTTCACTTCTAATTTTGCTTCTCCTTTATTTTTACCCCAAAATTGTAAAGGAATATCAAAATAATCTCTTTTTATCTTTTGTTTTACTAAGTAGACTATCTTTGATTTATTTTCTTTGCTGGGTCATGTTATCGATCATGTTTTTAACCTTGAGCAATAGTTTTCTTTTAGGAAAAAGGGGGTTTTTCTTTGTAACCTATACCACCACACTGGGTTACGTGAGGTTGAAAGGAGATAGGGGTATGTCAAGTATAGGCATGCTTAAGACGATTAACAACTATCCAATGGGCACAAGAAATTTTAAAATAAATATGATGATTAAGAGTCTGGAATAATTGTAAGAAATTATTACCAAGTAAAATATCTATACATGTATAATGAAATTAGAAAGGGGGACATTTAATTAAAAATGATTCTAATAGTATCTGTGGTTGGCTTATACCTGTAAAGAGATGTATTCTATCGTTAGAAATATTAAGGTCAATAATGGCTTTTAATGTTTCATGATATTATGAGGGAAATCATGTAGATTTGCATAAGCAAGATCCTGCTCCATTATCAATATAAACTGCAAAATATTATGCTTTATAATCTTTATAAGCAATTCCTATCGAGATGTAGATACCAGTGTTACTGGTTGTTATTATGAAATAAATAGTTGTATCATTATGGGTTATCGTAAGTCTATATTAAGTAATCTTAGAAGATGCTAACAGGAATAATATTATCTCCTATTTTTATCTTTGTTTCTACAACAAATGTAACCTGATGTCTTTCTCTATTAAAGTTCATATATTGATATGGTTCATCTAATAGGTGTTGTACTAAATAATGTGTTAAATATTAATTAATATAGCTTTTATTAGCTCTTGTATCTCTTAAAATATTACAAAGGATATATTTTGATTCATCAAAATATTCTCCTTTTATCTGGTAATTAGATGAATTTCTTGTATTGGCTCTTATTAGAGCGTTATATCTTTTACTATTACTTACTCCAGTCTTAAAGTATGACAATTGGGGTAAGAGCCTATTGTGATAATCTATTTTAGGTTTAGGTTTAGGATGTAAATCTAATGAAAAATCATTTATGGTTTCTCTTAATTGAGCTAAAGAAGGGGGTAAACTCATTTTACTTCTGCAAACAGTTTAGGAAAATCAATAATATCTTAAGTCGAGAAACATTCAGTATGATAAATATTAGAAAAAGTATAAGAAAGTCTATAAGTTATCGAATATGGTTTATTAACTTCATTCATTATATCTTTTCTTTTAAAATCTTATAGTAAACTGAGTGTATTATCAAAATCTCTATCTAAGAGATGATATCCTATTTTTAGATATAAACTAAACATGAGTTTTTGACATCTTAAATTTTCTCTTAAGATACCTAAATAGGTTTCTTCTCTATTTTTAAGTCTATTATCCATAATTGCTAAATTAATCAGACTATCATTTCATTCTCTAAACAATGATTTTATTATTAGTTGAATTGATCTCATATGAACCCATCATATCTTATCTCGAATATTTTTAGGTATCTTTTATAAATTTATAATTGCTATCGAATATCATGCCTGGATAACAATGGTATATTTACTCTATTAAAAGTTAAACTGATCTCTAATGCTAATTTTTGTCGAATATCATGCTTGGATAACAATGGTATATTTACTATAGTAGAAGTTAAACCTACCTCTAATGCTTTTTTATGTGAAATAATTTCATAAAGGGATAATGGTTATACATGTGAGCAACTTTTTCAAATTTTTTCAGTTGAGTGAGCAACCTTTAAAATTTTTCAATTGAGTGACCGACCTTTAAACATTTGTTTTACCTAAAGTAAAAACGTTAACTCTGTTATGCCCATACAGATATTACAAACGAACTTTGCCATGTCAACGTCAACGTGATAAAAGTGCCACGTCAATGTCCACGTGTACACGCTCCAACCTTTAAAATTTTTCAATTTAGTGAACAACCTTTAAAAAAATTTTCAATTAAGTGAGTAACTTATAAAAATTTCAATTCAGCGATTAACCTTCTAAATTTTATTCAATTAAGGTCCAAATTATTTTTTTTATATAAAAAGGGATAAAATTCAGTTAAGTGATCAAGTTTTTGAAATTTTTTCAGTTAGGTGATCAAGTTTTTAAAATTTTCAATTGAGTGAATAACATTTGAAAAGTTAACCAGTTGAGTGAAAAAACTTAATGCTGTTAGTCATTGACCCATCTCGACTCAACAACTCTGATCCGATCAAGCCCACTTCAACTTTTTTTACCTCTTCTGATTAATTTTTTAAATGTTAATTACTCAATTGAAAAAGTTTTTAAATCTTAGTTACTTAACTGAAAAATGTGAAATAGGTTAGATTAATAACATATTTTGAAATTTTTAATATAGATTCATCTCATAAAATATAAATGAATATTTTTATATAATATTTATAAATATTTTTGAGGAATTTGAGGAAAATTATTTTCTTATATGAGTAAGTTCAAAAAATAAAGAGTGTGAGATTTAAAGATAAATTTATAAATAAAGTTTAATTTTAAAAGTGAGTTTAAAAATATAAAATTTGAACTTAAATTATATAAAGATTCATTAAAATCTATCTTAAAAATATTCTAAAAGTCACTATTTATTTATGAGATGAATCTATTTTACAAATTTCAAAATAAGTTATTAATCTAACCTTTTCGCATTTTTCAATTAAATGACTAAGTTTTGAAAAAAATTCAATTGAGTGATTAACGTTTACAAAATTAAGCAGAAAAGGTAAAAAGATTGGAGCAAGCCGGGTAGGATTCGGGTTGTTAGATCAGGTTGTGTCAAGTAACAAACAGCGTCAGCCCTTTTTCACTTATCTAGTTAACTTTTCATATGTTAATCACTCAATTGAAAATTTTAAAAGTTTGATCACTTAATTGAAAAAAATGTGAAAAGATTAATTACCTATTTGATTGTTATCCCTTATTTGTATTCGGGGATTTTTGTTAATCCACTAGCCAAACATGGATTAGGCCCAAACAGCGTTATCTAGTCCATCGTCGTTTCACGTGACTAGGTATGTATTGTTCGTTTTTGACCATTTTCAAGAGGGCACATTTTCTATTAAGTAAATTTATGTATAACTAAAACAAACACAAAGTTCAACATAAAAATACAACTTGATCAATACATGAATTCAACTTTGCAGTATGCTATCACAAATACAGAAGAAAAAATTTCTATATTCTAGGGCCTATGCCAAATGTCTAGAGGCATTCCAAAAGGGCACAAAATTTAGAGAAACAAAACTAGGTTTTTGTATTTCTAAATGTGTATTGGTAATAATAATATTTAATTTTAAATCAAATCTTAATGTTTTATAACATTTAAAAGAAATTTAACATTTTAAATATATTTACATTAAATTTTAATATTTTAAAAAAGTTTAAATTAAACATTAAACTGATGGATGCCTTATTATGACTTTGTTATTTAAGTGTCATGCATGATACATTTAAATTTTTTAAAAAGTTTTATAGGACTTATAAGTGTTAATGTAGAGTCTAGTTAGCTCATGTAGGCCTATGAACATAATTAATTGATTTATTCTCTGTTAGAAAATTAGGATTTTTTAATCCCTAATTTCTAAAATGATACGACATCATTTTCTTATAACAATAGTCTACATCATGCTTCTTTGCATTTGCACTGGTCTTGGTCAATCATATTACTGTTCTCATTGAGACAAAGAAAAGAGAGTTAGAAAGAGAAAAGCAAGGGAATAGACAGAAGGGAGGGAGACATAAGAAGAGATGTTAACAGTCAATGGAGAGAGTTGAAAAAAAAAAGCTAATGGGATACAAAATACCAACTTCATAGGCAATAATAGGAACAAAGAGAATGAACAAAGAAAAAAAAAGAACATGGTAAGAGAAAGAGATACAGATGGTGGGATCTTCATGAACAATTTAATTTAGCCTTCACTCATTGTCGCCTCTATGATCTCTATTCTTCCACCTCTATCATTCACTTCTCTTTTATTGTTCTTTCAAATTTGCATTCTACGTTATACTGTAAAGCCCAGCAAACAAAGCTTTAAACCCATTAAGCCTAACCTAAAAACAAAACCCAACCTATAAATTAGAAAAATTATAAAATAGGTTTTATTATGATTTCTTTCTTCTTCTTTCCCTCTTCAATCCCTTCTCTACACCGGCTACATCTAAAAACTCTCTAGATTCTCTTTTGTTTTTCAAGAAATTCCTCAAATCTATTTTCTTTAATCATCATCCAAAAATTTTAACTTGTGTTTATTGGTGATTTGCTAAAGTAAGGTTAAGCTTCAAAACCATTGTAGAAGTAGGGAGGTTAGGAATGAAGGAGAGAGAGTTGAAAATTTAGAGAGAGAGAGAGAGAGAGAGAGAGAGAGAGAGAGAGAGAGAGAGAGAGGGAAGCACAGAGAGGAAGAGGTAGAGATTTACAAAAACTATGTAGTAGGACAAGATAGGATCGATTCCACAGAGAACTGGTTGTGTTTGTAAGATATTCTTAATGTTGCAAAAAAGAGAAAGAAACTAAAACTAAACCCCTGGATGTGAAGGAATTAAAAGACAACTAACAAGGAAAGTGAACAATAACACAATAAGATAAGAAACAAATAACAAATACGGAAAAATAGGCAAAATATATTATCCATATTATGAATTGCAATTGATCATAAAAAATATAAAGAATGTATTATGCCTAAGATGCTAGCCAATAGACACAAATAAGTTCTTATGTCATAAGCTCCTCTACTTTTAGATAAGTTCTATGCGATAGAAAAATTACCTCTAATCATAAGATAAACTAGAATAAACTTGATTGCGATCGCTCGTACACAAAATTAGTTTAATAAAATTAGCTTAAATTAATCTATCTTTTAACGCAAAAATTTATAATTAATTTTAAATCAACTCTTCAACAAGTGCATCGATCGTAACAAGTGATAAAGTAGAGTAGTTTTAAGACTCCGAGTGTCGAACCCACGAGGAAGTGTGCATGTGATTGTAAGTACTAGGTTAATCAGATTACAATTATCTAGAAAATTCTGAATTTATAGATTAAGAAATAAAATTACAAAACTAACTTAGAAAGCCTAGAAAACTTTACATCAAATGTAAAAGAGTTACATATTACTTTTCCTAAATTATCTAATTAAAGCTTTGGTGGTTGATGATTTAATTGATGGATCAGTGACGTTTAATCTAGGGTATCTTCTCTAATTCAAGACAATGCTATGGTTAAGACATTGACTTATTTCTATTGGTCATATCCTAAATTTTATTTATGCTTCAGACTTAAATAATAGGCTTAAAGTGTAGGAAGTCTAATCCTAAATTTCTATAATTCAAGACTAGCACCCTCATGATTAACTGAATCTTTGGTTATTTCACTAATTTTAACCACATTGTTTATTGATTTTTCTAATAACCTAGGTAGAGACCGTCTGATCCTAGATTATTTGATGGCAATATTCTAAGTGATCAGTTCAAGAAAATCATTAAGCTTTTAATAAATTTTTATGACATGCAACCAATCAGATAGTTGTAGATTTATGACATAATTTTTATAAAGGCATTATTTATCTTATACATATTTGTTTAATTGACTGATGTATAAGATAAATTCCATGGGATAAATATATTTTACATATGAAATTATGATAAAGGTCATAATTATGAGATTCATATTGTAACTAAATATTGTCCATAAATTGTTCCTAATCATTACTCTATTAAGACTGGATATTAATATAATAGAAAGACTAGTACATATTATGTTTTTCCTTATGAAGGAAGTAGTCGATCTCATAAACTAAAGTATGAATATACTTGAACAAACATGCAGGTACTTGCTAGAAAATAAGTTCATTGAACTGACTTAACATGAGAATTTCATATGGAACAGTACTTATGTGTCTATGAAAATACTTATTGTGATGATTGTATAAGTGATCCTTAACCTTGAGATTACCAAAGTTATCATGTACAAGGGTTTTTATGTTTTGATATTACTTATAACCTATCTTAACCATGGATAGTTCACTCTATAGTTATTGGATGTAACATAAACTATATAGATGTAATTGAATGATTAATATAGGATTCGTCACCTTAAAGTAATTAGGGAGAACGTTTCATTGCTCTCGATTAATATTGATTTATAAAATCCTTGATCAAGGTAGAATGACATTTTGAAAAAAGTTTTCAAATGCCATTAACCAAATCAATTACTAATGGTGGAAAACTGATATAATTAGACTTAAATAGAGAAGACACTAATTTCATACTCTATATCTAATCGGAATATTATATGACGAAGGGATTGAATTATACGGAAAAATCATACACTGACAAGTTATGTTAAAGCCACTTTGACATTCATAATAATTGAGTGGTCATGACGTATTGCTAGACGTCAATTTTGATTTATGATTATAAATTATTTAATAGGAGAATTAAAGACAAATTAAAAAGAGTTTTGATTTATCTAATTCTAATTAGGAATTAGAATTAGAATTTATAATAATTACCCACATAGTAGGAACCTAATGGGTTACATATATAAAACAATTGAGGAGAACAAAATTAATTAAGTTAGATTTAATTGTAAAGTTTTAGAAATTTTAGGGTCAAATATATGGTATTTGATTTTATTAAGAATAAATAATAATTATAATTAAAGTAAGACTTTAATTGTAATTATATTTAATTTTAATTTTAAGAAGCAACTTATGTTTTTCTCTAAATAGGAAGAAATATAAGAGGGGCCAGCACTCCTCGCGTTCTCCTCTCAATTGTTGAGTTCTACAAAGGTTGATTTGTGGATACAATTAGAGGTCGAACACATATACAGCTGAAGTGGTTCTTCCATCAAGATACGAGAAGACGAAAATAGGGATCAAGTTTTAAATTAATGTACAAATTTAGATTCATACTTTGTTACGTTTATGATTTAATCTTAATATAGAATATTTTGATCTTGTCTTTACAGAAATGAAAGAATAAAAATTATTTTATTTTGTTATTTTGCTTCTATTGTGGGATTTGATCGCTCCCAATTTCCCAATAATGGTTTCATCCAAAAACAATCTCTATGGATAATTTTCAGCGAGGATATGGTAATCACACCCGAAAATGAACTTATTGTGAATAGCTATAAGACTATTGATATGAGAGGGGCTAAAGTGGAGATTGCAGATGGACTATGCATAACAATTCAACAAGTTGGTCATGTTATAGTGCATGGAATTAGGATTTATGACCTTAAGCCAAGGAAACCTGGCATGGTTCAAATCAGAATTACCCATGTTGGTCAAGGTGAAGGTTTCGACAATGATGTTATAACTATATTCATGTCTTCAAATATTTAGATTGATCACTAATATCTTGCTCGTTACACTGACAGCCTGATAGATGTGATTCATGCTTCAACTGGTGTCACCATTTCTAATAATTACTTTTGGTAACATGATAAAGTGGATGGAGAAAGGCTCATCCTTATTAAAAAAATATTATAGTATAAACATAATCTTGTTTTTATTGTTTAGAAAAATTGGGACTGGATAGAGTAGATTTGGAGGTTAAACGAAACTAAAATTAATAAAAATAAAATAAATACACAGATTTTACGTGAAAAACTGCTAAAAGAGGGTAAAAATCATGAAGAAGAATAAAAGAATTTTACTATTAAAACTAGAGAATTACAAGGATAAAACTAGACCTACGAAAGTAAAAAACATTGACAATTCTCCCACTTGAAGATTTTATTGAAAATCAATCACATCTTCACACCATTCTTTCTATCTTGCCGCTTCATATTGCTTATGTCTCTGTCCAGCTACAGGAGGATTGACACCACATAAATTTATCAACATTGATTGCCTTTGTCATAAACTCTACCAGGTTGTCTATGGTATGAATCTTTTGCATGTCCACCGTTCCTTCTTCTATTTTATCACGAACAAAGTGGTAATGAATTCAAATGTGTTTTGTTTTTGAATGAAATGCTGGATTCCTTGCAAGATGCAAAGCACTCTGATTGTCATAATATAGAAAAATATTTTCTTGTTTGGATCTGAGATCCTCTAACATCATCTTTAACCATATTGCTTCTTTACTAGCTTGTGTAACTATTACATCTTCTGCTTTTGTTGTTAATATAGCCACAACTGACTATAATTTTGAAACTCAGGTCACAGCTCCTTCAACTAATGTGAACACATATTTTGTAGTGGATTTACTCAAGATCACTTGCATAATCAATATCAACATATCCTCTAATAATAAAATCTAATCCTTCATAACATAATGTAACATCTGAGGTCCCTTAACATATATAAGAATCCTCTTAATAGTATTCCAATGCTCTTGACCAGGATTCACAATGTATCGACTAACCACTCTCACTACATGTGCAATGTCTAGTCTTGTACAAATCATAGCGAACATTAAGCTCCCAACTGCTGATGCATACGGTACTTGAGACATCTTTATCCTCTCTTCTTCACTGTTATGACAAATACTTAAGGATAACTTGAAATTAATAGAAAGAGGGGTGGAAATTGATTTACAATCTTGTATGTTGAATCATCGTAAGATTTTCTTCAAATAATTCTTCTGAAAAAGTCAAATCTTCCTATTATTTATGTTTCGATGAATTTGCATCCTTAGAATCTTGTTTCCCTATCCTAAGTCCTTCATTTTAAATTTCCTAGAAAACTGTACCTTCAATTCTTTAATATGATCATTGTTGGGCCCTACAACCAATATGTCATCCATGTATAATAGCAAGATTATAAAATCATCTTTATCAAACTTCTTGAAATATGCATAAGGGTTCACATTCAGTCTGCTATAACTAAGGCTTATAATGAAGGAATAAAATCTCTTATACTAACACCTCTGTGCCTATTTTAAGTCGTACAAAGATTTTTTCAACCTACAAACCAAGTTCTCTTTTTCCTTTTCCTTCAAAACCTTCTGATTAGAGCATATAGATTTCTTCTTCAAGATATCCATGAAGAAATGAAGTTTTCACATCTAACTACTCAAGATGCAAGTTAAATGTAGCACACATTGCTAGGACTACTCGAACAATATTGAGTCAAATCATAAGAGAAAATAAAAGTCAATACCTTCTTTTTGAACATAACCTTTTACCACTAATCTTGCACGATATTGTTCCACTTGATTAACTCCACTTCGCTTAATTTTGTAAACCTATTTATTACCGATGGACTTTATTCCTTGAGGTAGTGACACCAGCTCCCGTGTTTTATTCTTATAAGGCGCTTCAATTTCTTTTTGCATTGCTGTCATCCACTGGGATGTATTTGAACTATTAATTGCTTATTAAAGAATTGACGACTCTCCGTCTTCAGTTAAAAGATAGTATGGAATATTGCCCTTCATAATATAGTCTGAGTGCCAGCTCGATGAAATTCTTGTGTGAGTTGATCTTTGAGTATTTGGAACATCAGATTTGACTGGTTCTTGCTCCTCGTGCTATAGTGTAGTTTCAAAAGAATCATTTTGGTCAACTTCCCTTTCCACCTATGCTATTGTAGTCTCTAGATTCTCTTTTGAAGTGCCATCAATTTCTGATTGCTATTGATCCTTATCTTCCATGAAAATAACATCCCTATTGATAATAATCATATGGGTAGTGGGATCCCACGGACGATACCCCTTTACTCCTTCAGCATACCTCAAGAAAATGAATCTTATGTATTTTGGATCCAACTTTATAGTTTCTTAGGCATTGAACATCACACAGGCAAGACTTTTAAATATATGGAGGTTCGAGTAATTCATTGGTCTACCAATCCACATCTCCATTGGCATCTTCAACTTAATTACAGTTGATGAAACTCGATTCACCACATAACAGGCGATATTGACTGCTTCTGCCTAGAATTTTTTGTCTAAGCATGCAGTTCTCATAATTGATCTTGTTCTTTCAAATAGAGTTCTGTTCATCGGCTCTGCTACTCCATTTTCTTGAGGAGTGTATGCTATCGTGAACTACCTTGTGATGCCTTCATGCTTACAAAATACATTAAACTTTTTACCAGTATATTCTCCTCTATTATCTAACCGCAAACACTTGATCTTCTTGTCAAATTCAAATCCACCAACTCTTTGTAAATTTTGAAGACTGGAAACACGTCTGCCTTTCTCTTAATAGGAAACACCCAACATCTCCTTGAATAATCACCAATGAATGATACGAAGAAATTTGCTCCTCCAAAGGACGTAACTGGTGCTTGCCATACATAAGAATGAACAATTATAAAATTTTCTTGTGAAATTTGATGTGTTGAACTTCAATCAATGCTACTTACTCACATTGCAGTGTTTATAAAAGGGTTGTGATACCTTTGTAAGACCTAGAAGTGGATTATTCTTTGCAAATATCTTCATTCCTTATTCTGACATATGTCAAGATTTTTATGTCACGTCATCACAAACTTTTTACTTAAACTAGTCACTCCAATAGATGCTTCTCCTTTTTGAAAAGTTTCTCATTTCAGTATATACAAATTTGTAACTATCTTCTCTGCTTTCATAAATATAAACGCTTCTTTAATCACTTTTATGATCTTCTTATGAATCTCAAATCCAAACCCAAAATTATCTAACTAACTTACAGACAATAAATTCTTCTTCAGGCCCTTCACATGTTACACTTTTTCAATAGTTTGAATTGTGCCATCGTACATCTTTAACTTGATGGTGCTGATTCCAAAAATTTTTAGAGCTTGATCATTGCATCTGTACACAGATCCTTAAGAGAAAAATTCATATTGATGGAGTCATTCTCTTTGAGAGGTCATATGAA
This sequence comes from Pinacopodium congolense, assembly GCA_028565735.1. Lineage (NCBI taxonomy): Eukaryota > Viridiplantae > Streptophyta > Magnoliopsida > Malpighiales > Erythroxylaceae > Pinacopodium > Pinacopodium congolense. The sequence goes on from JAOXYD010000135.1 coordinate 11,738,350, forward strand.
AAGTAACTGCTGAATAGAGAATCCATACATCAGCAAATCCTCTCTTTACTCCAATAGTTGTTGTAGCTTCACCGATCATTGCACCTCCATCATTTGAATTGCTTACTATGTTTCCTTAAGGAATATAATATTTCTTGTTTAAATTCCAACAATCCTTCTTCAGGTACCTTTTCTTTCCATAATTTTAGGACTTGAAATTCTTCTTACTCCTAGATTTTGATCTATATGATTGTGGCTCCCACTTGGACCATGATCCATTAATCTCCCTCTCTTCATTGCTAAGGCCTTTGCTTGTTTCAAACTTGCTAGCTTGTCTTCCTTACTCTTATGCTGACTCTCTTCTTCCAAAACAGTGGCTACAATATCTTCAAAAACTAGAATGTCTGTATTGTTTGTTAAATGAATGACAAGTTGATCATACGAATCTAGTATACTTTAGAGTAAGAGTTTCACATGTTCACTTATCTCAATTGTGTGCCCCAATAATGTGACATAGGAAAATAAAGTATTTAAAGTATTTAGGTACTCCATCACCAAAGTGGATTCTTCCATGTATAAAGTATATAGCTTCCTCTTTAGAAAAATTTTGTTATTTGACCTCTTACAATTTTGTGAGGTGATCTTATATCTCTTTCACCGTCTTATTCTCCTCTATGTTAGATAATACTCCATCTGTTATTTTTAAGTGAAGATTAACTACAATATTTCTATTAATCTCATTCTGCTTTTCATCTATAAACCCGATTGGTCTTTCACTAATGGTTGCCAAACAATTTTCTTTCCTTAAGATTGCCTTTATCTTTAGCTTCCACAGTGAGAAATTATTCTCATTGAATTTTTCAATTTTGTATTTTGCCGCCATTGCCTCTATCATGACTACTTTATAAATAGTGCCTTTACAAAGGTGAATAAAATTCTAATTTATCTTTTGATGTCTAGGATCTACTCTTGGTGGCAACCACAAATCATACAATAAGCAGATATATGCACCTAAAGGTTGGCTCTGATACTACTTATTGAGAAAAATTGGGAACGAATAAAGTAGAGTCATAGGTTAAACGAAACGGAAAATAATGAAAATAAAATAAATACAGAGATTTTACGTGAAAACCCCTAAAAGTAGGTAAAAATCACGGATAAAGATAGAAGAATTTTATTATTAAAAATAAAGAATTACAAGGAGAAAACTACATCCACAAAAATATATAGAATATTTTTATCTCTCTCTTTTTCTTTTCTCTTTTTGTCTCACCTAACTTCTCTCAATTTTTTTTTCGTTGTTTTCTTTTTTCATTTTTCTCCTTACCTCTCTTACCTATTTATAAGCAGGAGAGCTTGATGGACCAGTCATCTTTGACATTTTATTTTTTTTATTGTTATGTTTTATTATGCTTGGAGGCAGGAGAGCTTGATTGGTCAGCCATCTTTGACATTTCATTTTGTTCAATTGTTATGTTTTATTAGGCTTGGTAGGCACCAAATTCAGTGCCTACCAAGCCAAATAGAAAACTTTGACATCTGTCATGTCTTATATGGCTCTAACATGCAGGTGATGTTGTTTGGACATAGTGATAAATATTCAGCAGATAAAGCTATGAAAGTAACAGTACTTTTCAACCATTTTGGTCCTGGCCTAGTCGAATGGATGCCAAGGTATGTGTAGAAACTTGTGAATGATCACGAGGGGACAATTCTAGTGGAGTAAAAAGATCTCCTTTACAATAACTAATTAATTCAATTTAGATGGATTATTGTAACTTACTTTTAAAATACAATTTAGTTAGTGTATTCAAACTTATTTTCAAGCATATCAAATTAGAAAAAAGAGAGACATCTAAGACTTAAAATTTTTTGCATTACAGGGTAAGATTTGTTTATGCACTCGTAGCCAAAAATCTGTATAAAGAATGGCTTATGTATGCCATAGGTGGCAGTTCTAACCCAACAATCTTTAGTGAAGGAAATTACTGTGTAGCTTCTTATGCCAAATAGGTCT
>JAOXYD010000135.1:11749174-11768717 GCA_028565735.1 Pinacopodium congolense
GTTTGCTATGGTAATTACTATTAATATTGGTCTCACTATCTCATGAGAAGAAGGTTTATTGTGCAAATTGACCATCACAGCCTTAGATGTCTATTGGAGTAGAAAATTATTACTCCATTTCAACAAGCTAGGTTATCAAAGCTCTTTGGTTTTGATTTTGAAATGCGATATAAGAAAAGTAGTAAAAAAAATTATAGCTTATTATCTGTCTAGGATGGTTAATGGTGAACTGTATGTTATATGTCTCGCTCAAATTCAAACAACATTATTGCTGCAGGACATTAAGAAGTTATGAGAGCAGGATTCCACTTTGGTTCGATGCATTCACAGATTCCAATAAGGGGAGGTGTTTAAGTCTTCTTATTTATGGACCAATGGTCTTTTGTATTGGAAGGGTCTGTTGGTTGTAGGTTCTAATTCTTTTTTACAACAGAAAATTCTTACTTTGTTCCATGATCTTTCTAATAGTGGTCATTTTGGATTTTCAATTACTTACACGCATCTTTCCTTATATTTCTACTAGAGGAAGATGTAGACTCATGTGAGCGAGTATATTAGGATATGTGATATCTATCTAAGAAGTATGTATGAAACGGTTGCTTCCCTTAGGCAATTACAACCTTTACATATTCCGTCTCAAGCGTGGATTGATGTTAGTATAGATTTTATTAAGGACTTGCCAAAATCCAATGGTTATATAGTGATCTTGTCAATTATTGATAGATTCACTAAATATAGCCATTTTATTCCTTTGTCTTATCCAAACTCAACTGAAAAGGTTACCTATCTTTATCTTGATCATGTGCATAAATTGCATGGTATGCCCATTACCATTATGAGTGACTGGGATTTGGTCTTTCTCAGTAAGTTTTGGCAAGCGTTTTTCAAAGCTCAAAGGGTATCTTTATTGTTTTCTTCTACCTATCATCCCCAAAGTGATGGTCAGACTGAAGTGTTCAATCGTACTTTAGAGACCTACTTACGTTGTATGGTTGCTAATTGTCTTTATTAATGGAGCTGTTGATTGTCTCTTGCTGAATGGTGATAGGGCATTACAATGTTCTCCTTTTAAAGTGTTGTATGGGGTCTTTCCACCAATTCATGTCCCCTATTTTGTTGGTAATTTTGGGGACTTATTGGTTGATCGTTGTTTGCGTAATCAGGAGTTTCATTCTCAACGAGCTCAAAATAGAATAAAACAATTGGTTGATAAGATGTAAACTGAACTTGTTTTTCAGGAGGAGGATTGGGTTTATATCCAGCTGTAGGCCTATCACCAAATGAGTGTGCGACACTATTGTAATAAGAAACTTGCGTGTTTGTATTATAGCTCTTTTAAAATTTTGCAGCGTATTAGCAAGTTGTTGCATATAAGTTGAAGCTGCCTAAGGGATATAAAATTCACAATGTTTTCCATATTTCTCACTTAAAGAAACATGTTGTAGATCCTTTAGTTGTTCAATCAACACTCCCTGATTCTTCAGGGTGCAAGTTTTGGTTCAATGATCTAATGATACCTCTGACGTTTCTTGGGTATCTTTGTATGAATTACTGCAATGCTATCTTGATATTAACATTGTGAACAAGGTTTTTAAAGGAGGCATTGATACAAAGAAAGACTATCGATGAATGAGCTATAATAAGGGAACTGAATATTGAAGGAAGAAGCTGGAATTGACAAGAAATTAGCAGAGAAAACGGTGTAAAAAAAAGATACTTATAATTAAAACGATGTAAGATTGAGAGTGTAAAATGAATTTTGAAATAATGTCGTTATAATACTATACAGATGACAACTATATAAGTCATTAATAACTGAATAATGAGAATTTACGCAGTTTTTCATTCTACTTCTTCTTCGGCCCTTTTCTTCTATGTTGCAAATACACACTCCATTAACCTTAATTGCTATCACCATTCATTAAAATCCTATCAATTAAAACGAAGAATCGGTGAATGAGCTGCTTTTACTACTACTAAGCAAACAGTAATACCTCTTCCTAAATCACCAAGTAAAAAGTACCAATGATCAAAACGGATCTCTTTCCCCCGGTTTAACACTTATTATTAACGAAATAATCCCATTGAACGTAAGCAACACATAGCCCTCGAAGCAATGTAATCAAAACGAATAAGATTTGAGAATATAAAATGAATGTTAAAATGATGGCTTGTAACACTGTACAGATAATGACTATATAATTCGTTAATAACAGAATAATTGAATAACAAGAATTTACACAGTTTTCGATTCTAGTAGTACTTCTTCTAATTCAGTAATTCTTCCTCGACTACTGTTTTCTTCTCTATTGCGAATTAACATTCCATTTACCCTAATTGTTATCAGAATATATTCTGTTTCCATTAGTATTGGTTGAGGAGAAAAAGGAAAAAAAATGAGGCAGAGGCGAGAGGGTTCTACGACAGCTGAAGAAAGCTCCCATCTTTTCAAACAAGAAGAATCGGCAAATAAAGCCCAGAAATCCAGATTCTTTTCTTCTTATAAATGTGTTTTTGTACTCTGTTTGGCATTTCGAATAGCCAATTCTTTGCTTATTCAAACCTATTTCAACCCGGATGAGCATTGGCAAGCCCTTGAAGTTGCCCATCGGATTGTGTTCGGGTATTCTCAATTTTTGTTGTATTTGAATTGTTTTTGGTAGAATTATCTGTAGCAAATGTCAGTTTTTCATGACATTTGGTACTCTTTCTATCTGAATTTAGTGCGTCTGGGTAAAAAGCTTTCAAGCTATAGTTGTTCATGGAAAAAAACTACTCGGTCTGCTTTTATTTTCTTTTTGTGTCAATGCAGATTGATAATAGAATTACCGTTTTCTTTTTTCAAGCAAAAGATTAGTTCATTTCATCAATTTAAAATCTTTATCTTTTTAGTCTTCAGTTTGAAGAAATTTTAGAAGATATTTCATTCAGGAAGAAATGAACATTTTGTCAACGTTATAACTTTTAGTTTCTTAGAATGGCAGATATGGGCATTTAACGTGGGAGTGGAAGAGGGGGATTCGTAGCTATTTGCACCCGTTGGTGTTTTCCCTACTTTACAAAGTCCTTGCTATGTTTGGTCTTGATACTCCGTTATTCATGGTAAATTATAGCTGCTTGCATGTTTATTTTATGTTAGATCTGATATTGCTTACTGTGATCCTGATTCATATGTAATTTTATGTATATGCCGATTCAAGCCTCGCAAACTTTCAGAATAATTCCTCTTCATATAATCCTGGTCATATAATCTAGGCAAGACTGAAAAAATAAAAAAGGAAAAAGCATAAAACGGATATGCAAACTACAGAGCCACAATGCGGTGGTTTGTGGTTTATTCTTTAGAATACACCATACGTAAAGATACGGAGAAATTTTTATGTACTAGTGGACCGGTCATGATTTTATCTTTCTTGTTACTATTTACATACTAATGAGTTTTATTTCATTCTTACTGCTCACAAGTTTCTTCAGGCACAGGCAAAAGCATATTTCCTGATGTCAATCTGTAATGAATACTTATTGTTGCACTTGTGTTTTTGTGAACACAGTATCTGGTTGTTTTTGCATGTATTGCTGCCATGAACAAAATCAACAAGTTTCTGACCATTGGAAAGATTAATTCAGTACATACTTGCAATTGGAATGCTGGGTTTCAAAGTTATGCTTATTGTGTCCCATGCTTTGTAGACAAGAGCTCCACGGTTGCTGCAAGCCATATTCTCAGCAGTTGGTGATATGTATATGTACAAGTTGTCTTATGTAGTTTTTGGTGAATCTGTAGCACAGTGGGCAGTATCCTTAAGTTATTTATTACTTTAACCCTTCCTTTCTTGGGTTGAGGTATCTTTTTCTTTATCCATCTCTTTCTCCATACAATCAATTGATCTGTGATTATTGCTTCTAATGATCAATATCTTTTGCCTATTGTAATGCACTTAACTTTATTAGCTCTTTTCTCAATTGTGCAATTGGTTCATGTTTTTCTGCTTTAATCGTACACTGTCAAATAGTATGGAAACTGTTCTTACATTGGTGGGTCTATACTGCTGGCCATCTATGAGACCTTCTCCTAGCAACATGACGTTGGTTTCAAGGAAGTGGGGTTTAGTTATAGCAGCACTTGCTTGTGCAATTCGACCAACAAGTGCTATTACATGGATATATGTTGGCCTTCTTGAGCTTTTCTTTGCACGTGATAGAATGAGATTCATTTTCCTCGAGGTTTTCCCCATTGGGTAAGCAATAATACTATTTGCTCTATCTTCATCAAAGTTTTTTCAGCTTATTGCTTATCATCCATGAACGTCAGATTCTTCTCTACTTGCTGCATTTATTGAACTACATTAGGACAGACATTTTCTTTTAAATCAAATGACATTAGCATGCACAATCAAATGGCCTAAAATCAGATGTGAAGTATACTGATGCTACTGACCGATGACTGGACATTCAAACAGATATAATGCAATTGCTGCAATAACCTTTTTAACTGAGCCTGAAACTTATTTTAGGTACTAGAACAAAAGAAGAGCATATTAAAAAGTTTGGATCATTGCCACCATGCCATAACACACGCACGTCAACATAACTGGCCTCCAAAATACTTCTTAAAATCCTTGTTTATAGTGCAAGGGTATCTTAACTTCTGAAGTTTGTCAAGAGGAAGCTCCCAACCTGAATGACTTTTGTCCCTTCTTGTGAGTACCGAAAGTCACTGCATAATTCTCATTTCACGTTTTAATGTTGTTGCTCTGGATATATTTTATGCCAAAGAAAAGGAAATCTCACCCTTTGCCATGGATTGTATGGACAAAAATCTTTTTGATATATTTTAGGATAGCATCCCAATCTTCACAAGGTTATACTGATTATCTGGGTTAAAGTTTGTTGTGGATTTGAGCCTTATAAATAATTTCATGTAAAGAGAGTGAAATTTCTTTGCTTCTCTTTCCTAGAGGCTACTATTGCTATGGGGTAATGCTCTGCTCTCTTCGTACTACACCTTTCGAAATAAAATCCGGATTCTCTGATTATTAGAAGTTAAAAGCACTTCTTTTCTGCTAAAGTGCTATGATCACTATGGCTTCTCCAACCACCTAAGACCTGCTGTCTTTTAATTTTTGTCTTCTCTAGCTTCTTGTTTCTTCAACTTTTTGCCTTTGTATCTTGTAGTTAACAAGATTATGATATTTACTTTTTAGTTAGGTGGAATATCAGAACGTTTCTATATAATTTACCAGTAATCTTTTGATGCTTTCACTGCATCAAGTAATTGTGGTAGTTGTACTTTTCAGATTGGCTTTACATGCTTCAGGTTGGTACTTATAGTTGTAAGGGCATTGAATCCCTTCTGATGCATTTTTTCTTGTCTGGATTGAGCCTGCCAGTTGACTTTGAAGAAGAGTAAAATTTCACTGAATTGCTTCTCATTCATTACACCTGTTAACAAAAGAAATCTTTTCTCAAATAATATGGAAAACGGAAGGAACTGAAATTTCAGTGGATTCTTCCTTCTAGGTTCCATTCGTTATTGCTTTTGGAGTTCTTACTATTTCACTTACGTGTCAGGTCTTTGGTGCTTGGGCTGTTATGTTTGTTGGATCGTTGGATGTATGGGTCATGGGTCTTAGTGCCACTCAATTTTCTGAAGTTCAATTTTCTTTCCTCTGGCGGGGATTACTACGGAACTCATAAGTGGCACTGGTATTTCTCTCAGGGATTTTTGGTCATGCTTTTCACTTTTTTGCCATTTACAATTGCTGGCATAATCAGATGTAAACATTGGAAGCTTTCTGGCCTGATTTTTTGGGTTTTAACTCTTTACAGTCTATTAGGTCACAAAGAATTTAGGTATGTTATTTGTCTTTGCTATGTTTTCTTATATTCTTAGTATCTACTTGGAACTGCAGATTTGAATTTCTTTTGGCATTTTATCAAATTCTAATTGGGCTGCTGAACTGCAGGTTCGTATTGCCTGTACTTCCGATAGCTTTAATATTTTCTGGTTATTCACTAGCTGTGATGGCTAGATTTGATACTTCATCAGTCAAAAGAAAAGGCTCTTCAAACTCTTTTATTAAAGGGACATCAAAAGTGGGGTTTGCAATCTTCTTCTTGCTTGCCACAAATATTCCAATGGCGTTGTACATGAGCTTGGTACATCAGGTAGAAAGGAGTCCCTAGCAGTACTGGAGTTTAGTACTCTTTTTCAATTTCACAAGTTAACATGGTTTTAGTGCTCAATTCGAAATATTTTGAGAGAAATGATGTAGTGATCTTCTTTTTCTGTGTCCTTCAATCTACACCAGACTAATGAGACCGGAAAGTTCCTTGATCTGTGACCTATAAGGAGGAAATTCCTGTGATTTTCTTTCTAATTGACCTTTGCTGTTTCTTACTGCTAAACCTTCTCAACAGAGAGGAACCGAAGATGTGATGATTTATCTATCAAAGGAAGCACGCAATGAGAAAGTGAACAATATTCTCTTACTCATGCCCTGTCATGCGACACCTCACTATTCCACTCTGCATTCCAATCTAACCATGCGATTTTTAGATTGCACACCAAGGTTTGAACTTTAAGAATTTGGTTGCTGTGTGTTGCTTTGTTCATGCTGCCTGGAGCTCTAGTTGCTTCCAATCCTTATTTTTCCTATCTCACATCTGTCTTGGCAGTGAAGAAAGAGGAATTTTAGATGAGTCTGACAGGTTCATGATGGATCCTGATGGATTTGCATTGGAACTGCAAAGAAATTGGTCTCGACCTAGTCATATTGTCTTATTTGAAACAGAGGAGAAATTGTTGAAAGATTTTCTGGTTTCACATTCCTTCAAGGAGGTAGGTAGAGTTTAACTATTCTATATTTGGCATTTACATCCATTGCTATGCAATTGTCATTTTATGCCTGAACTAAATTCTGAATTTGCATTGGCAGATAAGAAGGTTCTTCCATGCTCACTTCAAAGTGGATCGTGATTTGCAAGCTTCAGTAGTTGTATATGCCTCCACTATGTAGTGGCAATTCATTATAGCCAGACATTGCAACTATCTTCAGAGTTATCAGAGAATGAACTTGGACAAACAACAGTTAAGTACAATCTAGACTTGATGCACAGAACTTTGGTTGCTCAAAAGGGGTGTTTGCTAGTCCGTGAAACAACAAACATCTTTGAGCTTTTCACTAGCTTATTGGGCACTTCCCTTCACTAACTTCACTTTCTCCTTTTCTTTATGGAATTGCAATTATTCAGTTGTGCATTCTTGGATGACCTCTCCGAATTAAATTGCATTATTGTTAGAATATTCGTTTTCTTTTTGAGAAACGATCTTTTTTTTTTTCAAAAAGAGATGAATGCGCTCATAGTTTTTCGTAATGTTTAGCTTCAATTGAATATGAAACTACATCTTAAATCAAAAAAGTGCCTTATTTATTGGTTCTCCTGTAACGTTGATAAATAAGTAAAAAAATTTATAAAAAGGCCATTAGATGAAAGGATGGAAGAAAAATAATCAACAAGAAGATTGATAGGACAAAAAAAATGATTGGTGAGAGACAAGATTTATCTAAAACGTGGAAAGTACGAAATCAGTTGTGAAGAAAATGTCTTCGGAGTTTTGTGATCATTTTGTGTTGGTAGGAGAAATTAAGGCGACTTGCATTTTCAAAAATAAGATATATGTACCGGTTTCATTGTGAAGAGAGAAACCAAAAGTAAATATCGGCAGATTTATTCAACTAAAGAGTAAAATTAATACATCTGTCTATTTATAAAATCAGCTAAAACAAATATGTCAACATAACAAAAGCGACCTCATTTCACTAAATGCTGCACTAAATACAAATACAAGTAAGAGTAGATATCATTGTATCCATTTTGAACTTTTTCAAACACTCTATTTACTTTACTATAATATTAAAAACTTCCTGAAAAGTTTTTGAATAGGTCCCACAAGATATGGGGAGTTGATGTGGCACTAATATGGTGAAAGTATTGACGCTACAGATGACATGATGGGTTGATTATGCAACAATGATGACGTGTCAACTGGTGTAATGAGGTGATTGCGTATCAGTGCTGATATAGTAAGTGATGTGGCAGTTGGTTAAGTCAAAGGGGGTGAATTTTTTTTAAATTTCAGGAAAGTGTTTGATAATTTGACTAAATCATAAAATATAAATTATTCTATTTTCTTTTTTAAAATATATATTTATATTCATAATATTTACATTTAAAATAATCTTGAGATAAAAATTTTAAAATTTTGAATAATTAAAATAATCATTTTAAAGAGATATATTTCAATATCTCTACTTCACTGTATATATAAATTCATAAATAATCAATTAACAATATTTTTTAGTTATGTCTTAAATTAACTCCAATTTATTTATTAGTTTTTATTTTAAAAATTATTACTTGATAATTCTAATTAAATTAAATCTAATTTTAATTAACTCTATATTAGCGATTATGTCATGTGGGGCTCACTTAAAAAATTTTCAGGGAGTCTTTGATGTTATAGTAAAGTGCAAGGGGAGTCTTTGATATTTTTAAAAGTACAAGAGATGTTTGATAAATTGGAAATGTATATGGGGTAAAATAATTTTTACTCTACAACTAAAGTTAAAGTTGAAATACAAACTAGCATCCACTCCTCAAGTGGAAACTTGGTGAATATCTATTAAACCTAACTTGGAAGTAAGATAGAGAAATGCATGAGCTGCCAATGGCTTTATAAACAAATATGCTAACTATTCCTAAAAAGAAATATGTGCAAAAGCAATAAAACTAAGTTTGTAATGATCTAGGATCACATGACAGTCAATATCAAGATGTTTCGTACATTCATGGAAGACCGGATTAGCAGTAATATGAATGGCAATATTATTATCACAGCACAAAGGAATATGAGTAGGAAAAGAAACCTGCAAATCCCATAAAAGATAGGAAACTCACAGTAACTCATAGATAGTCGAAGCCGTACTTCGATCTTCAACCTTTGCTAAAGATCAATGCGCAGTAGGTTGCTTTTAGTCTTCCAAGAGACTAAAGAAGCCAAAAAAAAATGTAGAAATTGGGAATAGATCATTGAGAAGTTAAATAAGACAATAAGTAGTATGTGAAAAATCAGTAGAAGTAGGAAAAAATAAATCCTTAGAAGGACAACCATTCAATTATTTCAAAAATGGACAACAACAACCCGATGATTATAGCAATAAGCATGGAGAAACTAACTAAGTTGTTAGAATGTCTAAGTGATATCATGGTGAGTGAATCCTAAATACAACTGACTAACCAGACATCTATATTTCCTTATATCATCAAGCAATTGATCAGAACTGTTAGATAATTATAAATCCTTAGACTGTGGCATAAGAAAAATATTGGCACTTTTCAAGCTAACATTAGAGATAATTCAAAATATATTTCCTCTTATTGACATATAAATTAGCAGAAGATCGAGCAATCTCTAACTCAAGGAAATACTTGAAATAACCAGGATCTTTAATAGTAAAGGCCGCATAAAGAAAACTCTTAAATACATTCAAAACATCTTCAAAAGGACCAGCCAATAAAACATTATCCACATAGATAATAAGAGCAACGAAAGTAGAACCAAATGATTTAGTAAATAAGTAATGATCATACTTGGATTGCAGAAAACTATAGAAAATCATATGTTTAATAAACTCACAATTCTATTATCTAGAACCCTGCTTAAGATTATATAAAAATTGGTTCAGCTTACATACCTCACTGGGTCTAACCTTAGTATACCGATCTGGTGGCAACATATAAACTTCTTTATTAATAAAGCTATGCAAGAATGCACTATTCTCATCTAGCTAATGTATAGGCCAAGAAAAAGATGTAACAATAGCTAATAAGAGTCTAACAATGATTGTTTTAGCAATCAAAAGTCAATACCTTTAATTTGATAATAACCCTTAGCAGCCATCTAGTCCTTATAATGATCAAAACTACCATTTGCCTTAAACTTCACTTTATAATCCCACCTTGAACTAATGGCTTTCTTGTTATCTGGTAAGGGAGTTCAAGTCCAAGTCTGATTGGACTCTAAAGCAGTAAGCTCCTACTGCATGGCCTTTATTTAATGCTCATTGGACATATGATAAGAATGAGGTTCCTAAATATTTGAAACATGTGCTAAAATGAAATGTATGTGAAAGTAAGGTGAGGAGAAAATATAAATAGAAAAGTGGGAGGTGTATAGATAGAGGAAGCAGGACCTGAAGATTGATAGGTAGAAGGGGCAGCTTAATCATTTTTTGTGGTGGTATGTGAAACAAAGTCACTCAACCAAGTAGGTTTATGTGAAACCCAAATACTTCTACACAAGTGAGGGTTAGAAATAGGAGGAGATTTAAGTAAAGAGGGTGAAGAAGAAGCTAGTATAGGTGAAATAAAAGGAGAAATGGATGAACTAGAAGGTAAAATATCAAGAAAGTCAAAGATGGGTCATGATGAATTAAAGGAAGAGGAATATTTAGTTGAGAACTAGGAAGAGATTGATTTGGAAATGTAGTTTCATGAAAAATGACATCTTTAGAAATAATAACAATGTATGAAGCAAGATCAAATAGTTTGTATGCTTTTTACCCATGGTTATAACTAAGAAAAATGCACCTATAAGCTTTTAGACCAAATTTGTCTTTGTGGGGTTGAACATTAGTAAAAAAACAAAGATAACCAAAGATTAAATATGATCATACTTGGGTGGATGACCATATAAAATCTCATAAGGTGTTTTCTACTTTAAAAGAGATGTAAGAAGCCTATTTATGAGGTTGGTGGCAGTAAGAATGAAATCATCCCAAAACATTTTAAGCAAGGAAGCTTGAAACATTAGAGCTTGGGCTATTTGAAAGAGGTGTCTATATTTTCTCTTAACTAACCTATTCTGTTGAGGAGTATGAACACAAGACTTATGATGTAGAATACCCAACTCCTTAAACAATTTCTAACATTCACCACCTAAAAACTCTACACTGTTATCAATTCTATTGGTTTGGAAAGACTGTTTAAACTGAGTTCTCACCATCTTAAAGAAGTTATCTAGAATATGAACTACCTAAATTTTATAACTTATCAGGTATCTCAAAGTTACCTTACTAAAATCATCTACTATAGTTAAAAAATAGTGCCGATCAGACAAAGAATGATGATTATAGGGTCTCTAAATATCTAAATGAATCAACTGAAAAATACATGTAGTGAGACTAGTACTAGAGGGAAAAGGCAGTCTGTATTGCTTAACAAGTGGACAAATGGCATAAATGTTATCTAAACCAAAAACTTTATTATCAATAGAAAAAATATGTCTAAGTACAACATCATAAGTATGTCGTAAACGTTAGTGCCAAAGTTTGTACATAGATATGGAATTAACAAGATATGTATCACCATCAATTATACGCAATGAGTATTTAGCTATTTCATCATCATAAAAAGAATTCTTATGTAAGATATAAAACCTGCCTACTATCTTACGAACTACTAATATATACTTAGTCTTCAAGTCCTGCAAAATGCAACAATTGGGATAAAATTTAAAGGTAACAAAAGCTATGTTTGCTAGTTTATTAAATGACAAAAGCTTATATTTGAAAGTAGGTATATGTGATGTTTTTGTTAATACAAGATTTTTAGGTAGGAAAACATCACCAATGTGATAAACATGGTTTAAAGATCCATCAAGTAAATAGACTGATGTAAAATGGGTAGGTAAAACAGTCTTAGTCAAATAATAAATATCCACACACATATATGATTTGAAGCTCCTATATGTAATATCTATGAATTTGAACATGTTTCATCAAAAAAATAAATAAAGCGAGATAAGGAAGTGTACCTGCAAAATTTGTAAGATGTGCCAAGTTCACCATGAGTGCATCAAAGATGGCTTTATTCTTCACCAACGTTGGCAACTCTTGTTTAACCATATCTGATAATGCAGACTATGTAGAACCCTTAATGACTACTTCTTCTACAACTTGACTTCCTTCTATAACTTTGGAATTGACTTCATTCACTAAATTTGATGAATAAGACTTTCCACCACCCTTTCCTCTTTTATGCTGCAACTCCTTGTACCAATTAAGTATGTCATTGAGTTTAAAGCAATTGTCCCTTTGATGACCATTCTTCTTATAATATGTACAATACAACTCATTCTTATCACTATTGCCTCTTTTTGTTGCTTAAAATTTTTCCCTCCTCCATCAGTAACTCTCTTATTACTAAATGTATTAACTAATATAACATTATGTTCCACTCCTTCACTAAACTTCAAATGTATCTCCTTATACTTCTTAACCCTTAACACCATAACGTATGCTTTGTTCACTATCAACAAAGACTTCATTACCAGTATTTGATTACTTATATAATCACAAATTCCATTTAAACTTATAAGAAACTGCATCAACTAATTCAAGGAGGTCAAATTTGCTAGAAGCTTAGGTGCTCTACACATACCCTGTGCAACCACTCCATAGGTACACTATGAAATAGGCATAAGGTACAGAACTCATCCCACAATTTCTTAAGTCCAGTAAAATATTTAGCTATAACCAAATTCCTTTGTGATACCGAACTAATTTGTCTTTGTAAATGATACACAAGTTAACCATCAGCTTCCCCAAATATCTCTTCTAATTCTAACTAAAGCTCATAAGTAGAATTTGTATAAATGAAAGCTCCAACTATATCTTTCAACATTGAATTCAGAATCCAAGATCTAACCATATGATCTGTCCTTATCGACTTATCAAACTTAACTGACTTTGAGCTAGGTTTTCAATAGTTCCCATTGGTGAACCTTAATTAATCTAAGCCCCTAAAGCTATCTCAATCAATCAACTCCAGCTCAAAAAATTATTTCTAGTCAAAACATAGGTAAATAAAACCATACCTAAATGATCAGACCCTTGTAGGTAGATCAGAGTCTTTTTAAGATAAACTCATGATCTCAAGTCAAATGTCGACTCAATTGGTAATTCATGAGAAAAACCTTCCACCTTCACAATAGAGTCCAAACTCTACCACCTAATGTGAGTAGAACAAAGAATCGCGATAAATCGTAACTTATTGAGAGTCGAACCAAATGATACCTCATGACCAAAAACTAAAGATTCATGTTATGAGGATATTCAATCACCTCTCGATAAAGAAACCCGCCACTATCGGTTACAAACAAAGATGAATCACTTAATTGGAAGCTCCGTCAATGCTCTAATACCATGTATCGATTTCATTGTGAAGAGAGAAACCAGATGTAAATATCGACAAATTTATTCAACTAAAGAGTAAAGTTAACACAGCTATCTATTTATACAATCAACTAAAACAAGTAAGGTCAACATAACAAAAATGACCTCACTTCACTAAATATTGCATTAAATACAATTACAACTGCAAATAAAACTAAAGTTAAAGCTGAAATACAAAATTAAAATACAAACTAACAAAATAAAAGTCTAATTTTACCATCTAATTAAAAATAAAAAAAACTTAATATGATTATTCATGCTATTAATGACACGAATTTAAGATTAAACTTCTCTTGAATGAGAATAGAAAATATTTATATTATATATATATATATATAAAGAAAAAAGGTGGCAGAAGATGGCATTTATTTGTAGATATGCATAAGCAATAGACAAGTTCTTGGCACTACCTAGAATGTGCAAAGATTGCATAAGGAAAGGGGATAGAAATTAGATTTAAATCTAACAATAATTGAGTGTACTTTTTCCAACATCTAATTACACCAAATAAAATCGAAAAGATGGAACTTGGCATTGTTATTTCATGCCTGATACAGTGAAATCTAAGGAAGTATTCTAAGAAAGTGTTGTGTGATGTCTGCAAGTTGGACTACTTTGACTAATTAATGGGATATTTTCTTTCAACCTCCACATGCCAGTCCCAATACCTGTGCATTGCATGTCCATAATGAGCAGTGCATGACCAGTTTATCAAAATTGCCAAATCCTTTCGAAGATATTGTTATGTTTTTAAACAAAATTAATAAAAACCAACATCCAATCCTGTTAGTGAATGAATTGATGAAACCTACCCACTAGTTGCACCAAGATGAGGTCCCTACAAAAGATGTTCCAAGCACCCCTTCTTACTATAGCAATTAACAACTGAAAACACCATATTTCTAAATTAAACCATTTGCTTTGTTTTTAATCTTAAGAAATGGAATTGGTTATTATAACAGGGAAGATGAATAACAAAAAAAAGATAGGGTAGACAAAAATTGCAAAAAAAAAAAACATCAACTAAACTATGATGCATCCTGTCAAATGCATTCGCTGTGATGCCTCTATATGGCCTTTAAGTGATTAATTCCTCATGGCATTTACCTTATGGTCTCTCTAAATGTTCTTCAAATTCTAATGCACGATTGAAGTGTGGTGAGTGAGCATGCTACATAAAACAAGAACAAGAGTTTTGAGTTCAGATGATGACTTGCCAAATTATCACATTAGATAAATAACATGGTAAACATTAACTTATCGTGCCCATAAATATCTGAATATGCCCAAAAAAATATCATTTTAAGTCTTAAAATAAATTATATGGGAAGGATTAGTTCTTGAAGTCAATTATACTGTCATTTGTTGAGTTAAGGTGACAAGTCCCAACTGCCTCCCCATAAAACTCACGGGAAGTCAAATTTTTAAAAGATAATCATTCTAACAAATTAAAAAGGATTGTTAGCAAACCTTTGGCTTGGTCCATATGTTTCTCTAATATTCAAGGAATGAGTTATTACAAGTAGCAATAGCCGCCCTTAAAACATAGACTGAAACATGCTTTTAGAAACTAAAACAACCCAAAATTACTGATTAATGGTACCATTCATAAGTCTGATGGTCTTTAACACTAATATCTTCCCTTTGTAATAAAGCTAATAATGAGAGTTGTTATTCTTTTGACTTTGATTAAAACTATAATACTAATTCAAATGAATATTAAAGACACCATTAAAAGTAGTCATTAGTCATTAATCTTTTAGAAATATATACTTTATCTTTTTTGTATAAAAATCATCATTTGAGTGTGAATCTATATCTTTTTTCAAAGATACAAAAAAAATTAGATTATTTTTCATCAAAACAAGAATAAAAACATGTCAAATTATGTCCTAAAGGCCTCTATTCCTCTATCAATTCTCCCATACTTAAACTATTACTTATTCTAAAAAAACTTATCTATATATTCATTAAAATTTTCTCCTAATGGTTTTCTAAATGTCAAATATGATACTTTAATTCAAATCAATGCAATTAACGTAACTCACATGTCTTAACTCACTTTTTATTATAAATTTGCAACTATGATCAAAACATGGATACATGTCAATCATTATGCATCAATAAAAATCTAAGAAATTCACATGAATAATCAAGTAAATTCTCTTAAAGTAGTTTAATGGCATGTATGTTTTACACTCCATTTTCCTTGACCTTATTCATTTTGTAACTTGGACAAGTGTGTTTTACACTCCACCTTGTATGATCCATCTTGCTTTTTTCATACACTTGTATAAATTTTAATCAATTTCGAAGATTTAAAATTTTTAAAAATTTAAGAAAATTATTTAAATTGAACCCTTTATTTAAATTTATATAGAACTCTGTGTGAAATTTCATAAAAATTCATTAATCATGCATAAAAAGTTAACCATGTGCTTAGTTCATTCCATAGTTGAACAAATTCATAATCAATCATAAATTGACCAACACTAACCATACTAGCTACTTTAATCAAATTAAAGCACATTATTTAAATTCTAAATGACTAGTAATAAAAATTTTCATGAAATATCAAATAAGTCACAATTGGATTCACAAAAATATCAAGTGCAATGAGAATTGCTTCCTAATTCTATCCCCCACATTTAAAATGAAAATTGTCTCAAATATTTAGAAATCAAAATAGACACATAATAAGAGAGATATAAGAAAAAGGATAGTCCCTTGAATTTGTTAAGCCATATGTTTTTCCTTTTGGAAGGAGTGTATTGTTACAAAAAATAAAGGGCACATGAGATAAAAACTAATAAAACTCAAATATCATTGATAAGTATAAGAACAAAATGTAACATAGTTTTAGGGAAAAAACAAAATATAGTAAAATTGAGCAAATTTTAAAATCTAAATTCCCCATCTAGCTACTTGGTTTTAAATCCTTAAATCTCATGTAGTCCTGTAACTAATCAATTTGTTGTTACATGTCGTCCACTTTATTATTTGGCCCTAAAAGTATCTCAAGTGAGGCACTTGTGTATGGTTTAGAGGATATAGTGTAAAGGGTCTAACACTTAATGATGGATGTGGAATCGAGGGTGCAGATTGAGTAGGTGTCTCATCAAAAGTCTCATCCTTGATATCCTCCTCATCATGGGGAG
Organism: Pinacopodium congolense; assembly: GCA_028565735.1. Taxonomy (NCBI): domain Eukaryota; kingdom Viridiplantae; phylum Streptophyta; class Magnoliopsida; order Malpighiales; family Erythroxylaceae; genus Pinacopodium; species Pinacopodium congolense. The sequence goes on from JAOXYD010000135.1 coordinate 11,765,631, forward strand.
GTCTAAGGGCTATGAGATCCTTTATTTCTCATTAGTGCTTAATGGATGCCTCTTTAAGTTACACCACAGTCCTCTAACCTAATCATACTTCCATTACTTAAGTGTAGAGCAAAAAATAATAGAGGCACCTAGTAGATGGACTGAGACCTTTCCTTCAAAACTCACTCTAAATTCTTTAGAGATCCCAGTCAATAGGCATGAGAAGTAGAAATCTTGTTCGAATACTAAATTCAGACCATGTTGCACATGTGAAGTATAATGATGCCTACTAAGGGGATGCTTGATAAGATACCTAGCCTATGAAGCATCCTATATAAAATATTTGTTTTTTTTAAATCTCACCTCATTCAAATTGCTTACCCTTAGTATGACATTGGCACTAAGTATGGTAATAATGATTCTCTCACAAATGCCTAACTAATAAGTCAAGAACAATCTTAAGTTAGTAGTCCTGTCTAGCCCATAATGCTTTAAGCAACTCTACTAGAAAAATATAGATTTGGAGTGATCGTAGCCTCATAAATAGTGTCCTTTCACTATTCGTACACATTCTCCTAATTAGATATGCCTAATAATGTAGATAAATATGACTGAGTGAGAGTTATTGTTATACCTCTAACGAATGATTATATCTTAATAATACAACCTCCTCCTCTTTCTTGATATTTTTTTATAATTCCCTTACAATACTAGGATAATATGGTCAATCTAGACATAGTACTGACTCCCATCTAAGTACTTAAAAGGATTCATAATGTTGAATTTTGCCTCCACAGTGGGTACTACCATGTGCTTCACAATGATGTCATTCTCGTTGTGGGCCTCAAACCACTTAGGATTCTTGACATATGTGAATTTAAAAGTGATTAACATTGTGCAATTCCTTAAAATTGAAAAGAGAAATGATCTCAGTACCATCAAACTGAAAATATTGACAAAATAGTTGTATAGGTGCTAGAATATGCCTTCTAACTCATCAAAATATTCCTTAGCAATCGTCGAAATATTCTTACCATCACTGAAATATTCCATTATAAACTACACTAAAATTGTTGGAGCTTATACTAAAAGATAGATTAGAGGCTTAATGTTGTAAGAATCTTAACCAAAAACATAAAGGAACTGCACAAATAAGGTAAAATAGTAGCAGCAACAGTTTAAAAAGGGAAGAGCTCTATTGAGTGGTAAAAGTTAGAGGAAAATAGTGATTTATAGGTGTTAGAGACTGATAAAATTATTATAATGTGAAATCACGCAAAAAAATTAGGTTTCCTAGTAAAAAGGAGGGGTAATAAAGGGTAATTATACCTTATAAGAGCTGAGCAATAGGTGAAATATGAAATAAGAAGAAAAATGAGGATGATTATGATTTTCAAAGCGGCATTGTCAATATGTGTGAATCACATTTTAATGATAGTTTGGATTGATTATAATGACATCACTGAAAGTTAACGTTAATATTCTTAATTTACGTTATAATTGTGGTTTCATAATGTACAATAGTGCTATCAAAATGAGCCATTAATTATCTATCTAGTGTATTTCTCCACACTTTCTAACATCCTGATTCTCCCCAAATATCCTTCATTCAAGGATCATCTAAAAATAACATGATTGTACACTTAGGTGTGCTTAAAAATGCTAAACACTACAACAATAAAATGAACGAAATCAACTAACTAAAAAGATTTAAAAAAGAAAAGAAAACTAAATATTTGGTTAAGTTGTGATAGGATTTAATTATCTTATGCTTTCTTATACATTTCCATGTGATTTCAATCCTATTTTCAAGATAAAATACTCAATTTGTGTTAAATGCTATGTTAGATGTGTTGATACATATTTTGGATTAAAAATACAAGATTTTGAAGGAAAATTAAAGCAAAATCATTATTATAAAAGAGAGGAGCTTTGCCTCTTAAAAACGACTGCAAAAACATACATAAAAGGAAGTATTTAAGCAATAAGGAAGCTTTCTTGGGAGGACACGTGACTTAAGCTTGGTAAGAGCTAAAAAGTTTTAAAAAGCTTAGATAGGAGGCGTTTAAAAACATGAAAAAGGAAAAGCTTGGAAGGATGATTTAAGTCCACTCTTTCCATTTTTGCATAAAACTCCTCATTTTAGCATAGACCTATATTTCATCAAAAATGCAAACAAATTAAACAATTTTTCATCAATATAGGGATGAAAAACATGTCAAATCATGACTAAAAACCCATGTACTGTACCTTTATTAACTATCACATAACTCCTTTTATCATATTCTGTTAAATTTTCATTTTTGGCTCCAAAATGAAATTGTATTAAAATTTTAAAATTTTAACGTAACATCTTTTTATAGATATAAATAGATGAAAAATTAACAAAATAGGGTAGAAATAGTTATATAATAACTAAATAATATTATAAGAAGGTAAATAATAGTTTTCAAAATATAAAGATTGAAATGAAAATTGGTCAAACTACAAAAGGTGTAATGTAATAAACCATAAATTATAAGAAAATATTTATCTTATTTATTAGTATTATTTTATAATAAATTAAATGAAACTTTTAATTTATTATCACATAAAATAATAATATTATTGGTTACTTATAAAATACATAAATAAATATTATTATTTATTAATAGCATTAGTTAAAGTTAAATGTAAATTACTATTATATTTAAATATAAATAATGGTATGTAATTATGATAATTAATAAAATATTAAGAATTTTCAATTTTCAGTTATTAGAAATAAAAATAAATCCAAGTAATTATTTCTTAGAAAAATAAAAAGTTGATCTAATTATTGAATGCTACGATAAGCAATATATAGAATATTTAATAAAAGATTTAAATTGTATTTTAAACTAATGAACATATTATTATTTATTAAAAATATTAAATATGAATTATTATTTAATAATAAAATATAATAACATGTTTATGAAAACTTATTGTATACTTGATATAAGAAATGACATGTAAATATGATAAACTAATAAAATTAATTTTACATTTATTTTAATAATAAAATAAAATAATTATAATTATTTTTAAGCATTTTAAATAAAAATTATCAAATGATCATCTTATTTT
>JAOXYD010000135.1:11768817-11799034 GCA_028565735.1 Pinacopodium congolense
TTTGATTAATCCAAAAATAAGAGCATAATAACAAGTAATCTGAGTTAGAAACCCCCTGAATATGAGTTATAAACTCAGAAATATGTTTATACACCAAGCTCAGATGTTCAGAAACTTAGAAACAACACAAAAATTTAAAGAACAAAGTGCTTAAAGATAAAGACTAAGGGAAGAACTATAGAGAGAAGGAATTCTCTTTATCCTTTTTCAGATTTGTTCTCTCCTTCCTTTTAGCGTGATTTGAGTGTATTTTTTTGTTTTTAAAATTACTGAAGTTTCTAAGATGTGCTAAAAGGTAAGGACATTAATTGGAGACATGCCACAACTACAATAGTGGAGATTTGAAGTTGATATTATTGACTGCTCCTTCAATAGCGGGCTGCACCGCCACATAATGAAGGGCTAGAGGGTGTCGTTGATGGTTGAATTTTGCTTCTATTAACAGTCCCCTATTTATACTTCAACGATGGGCTATAGGGGGCTTTTATGCGGCAGAAATGAGGCACTTTCTTTTAATTCTTGGTCAATCTCCATCTTTAAGCTCCATCCTACAAATTAAACATAACAATACATAAATTAAACATTTAAGCACTGAATTGGGATTAAATTAACATCAAAGAACATCCAAAAATACTATAAATTTAACCCGTAATAACTACTCCACACTTAAGTTTTTTCTTGTGCTCAAGCAAATTAATTCATCATCAAGTTCATAACAGGATATAAAAAAATAGGAAAGATCAATTCAAAATTAACACTGCAATTATTGAAAATGCTTTCTTGATCCTTAAAAAATATTGACGCATGGAAATGTTATAAAATTAATAAATCATATCAAATCGAAAATGCATTTAAATCATTTTATTCTTTTTCAAGCTTCAACCTAAGTCACAAAATTCAATTCCATGTATTAAAGGCAAATGACTAAGTTTAATGCATCATCTTTTTGACACTTTCATATCTTTTAAAGTAAAAATTAATTAATCACCTAATTAATTAAATTCGTAAGTAGATTAGTTGAGAGGTCACTTCAATCTTTTTACGCAAAGGTGAATATTTTGTCGTGAATAACCCTCAGTTACTCAATTGTGTCACAGTAACTCAATCGACTATTAGTCCCACTTATAACTTCAAATCTTATATACATATATATATTTATTATATTTTTTTTCTTTTTTTTAATATATGTACACATACAGAAGATTAGAAATCAGAGGAGTGGTTTCTAATCTTATTTAACTAATTAAGAAATTATTATTAATTTTTTTCTTTTTAGGTTTAATTATGATTCTTTTTATTTGATTGATAAAAGCGCCTTAAAAGAAGTTACAAAATTACTCAGATAGTTGCATTTTACTTGTGGAATGTCAGTCTAATCATTTTGTATCTGGTTTCAAAATTATGAAATGAATTAAAAGCATTAGTCAATAATAATCAAAATTAATCGTATAACATTTCGAATTGCCAAAATTAATGAATTCAAATGAAAGTATAAACAATAAAAAGAATCAAAATCAAAATTTCTTTTACCACAACTTATAAACTACGATGAAATTGATGATAAACCAAATTACTATAAAAAAACAAAACTCAAGTGCATAAACAGATTAATATAATAAATCCCTCTCCCTTAAACTAAACATTTTCTTTAGTGTTTAAAATAGAAAATAAAATACATAATGTACGAGAGTAGGGAAAGAAATACACCCGTTTGATATAAACTTGAAAGATCTGTTGGTGTATTTGTAGGAACTGAAACAATAAAAGACAACAAAACGGATGATAGAAGAAACTATAGCTCAAAGCTCCAACACATTTATTGAAAAGAAATCACATTGAAAAAGAAATCGAACCTGAAATTAATGATCTAACACACAAAAGAAAATAAAATCACACTCAATTTACTAACTAACAAGGAGTCCTAGTTCAATGAGTATTGAATAAAGAAAGAGTCTTAGAAGACTCCTCAACTGAACTAGGCACGTACATCTTCAATCTTTGCCCATTAACCTTGAAAGATGAGTTACCATTGGTAACATCAATTGTTCTAGATGGATAAATATTGGTCACATCATAAGGGCCTGTCTATCTTTACCTTAACTTTCCAAGAAACAACTTTAATATCAAATTATATACCAAGACCTTATCACCAATTTTGAAGTCTTTCTGAATGATATGCTTATCATGCCATCTCTTGACTCATTCCTTATATAATTTAGAGTTATCATAAGTTTCAAGATGAAACCTATCTAACTCATTCAATTATAAAAGCCTTTCCTCTCCAGGCACGATGTTCTAACTCAACAAGAAAATGACAAGCCTTACCATATACCAAATTATAAGGAGACATTGTAATGGACATTTAATATGCAGTTCGATATGCCTATAGTGCATTATCCATCTTTATTGATAAATATTTTATTGATGAACTAACGATCTTTTCCAAAATTCTCTTGATTTTTTAATTAGATATTTTAACTTGATCGCTAGTCTAAAGATGATAAGGTGTAGAAATGTTATGGGTAACACCATACTTGGATAAAAGGGATTCAAATTGCTTATTGCAGAAATGTGTTACCCCATCACTTCTAATGGCTATAAGTGTCCCAAATCAAGTAAATATGTTCTTCTTAAGAAAACGAACTACACCTCGTGGATCATTGGTTGGAAGTACAACTAGCTCAACCCATTTACTCATATAGTGAATAGCCACTAAGATGTATTAGTTAGAGTATGATGAAGTGAATTGACCCATAAAATCAATACCCCAAACATCAAAGATTTCACAAACCAAAATTTTGGTTAATGACATCTCGTGTCTCCTAGAAATGTTGCCAACCCTTTGACAACTATCATAATACTTCACATAATGAAATGCATCCTTAAACAATGTAGGCCATTAGAGACCACACTTAAGCACTTTTTGTGCAGTCCTAGTAGGGTCAAAGTGTCCTCCAGTTTCGTTTGAATTACAAAGGCTTAGAATTGAAGATACTTTGTTATTTAGAACACATCTTCAAATTATTCCATCAACACAAATCTTCTAAAGAAAAGGGTCATAACAAAGATATCACTTAACTTCAGGAAAGAACTTCTTCTGCTATTGGTACGAAAATTTAGGAGGGATCACATTACCAGCCAAATAATTTACTTTGTCCACATACCATGGTAAGGTAAGCATGGCTAATAAGTGTTCTTTAGGAAACACCTCCCTTGTGTCTTGGTTTTCTCCGTTATCCATTACTTCTTCATTTAGATGAGATAAGTGATCTACTACAAATTTTTTTTTACCTTTCTTATCTTTAATTTTGATGTCAAACTCCTGTAATAGGAGAACCCATCGAATCCATCATGGCTTAGCATCGGGCTTGTTCATGAGGTACTTCAATGCAGAATGGTCCGTATAAACTATCACCTTTGAAAGAACCAAATAGGACTGAAACTTATCAATTGCAAATACCACTACTAAAATCTCCTTCTTAGTGGTGGTGTAATTCTTTTGACCATTATTCAAAGTGCGAATTCCATAATAAATTGGATGGAAAAAATTTCTATGTCTTTGTCCAATTGTTGCACCAAGTACAAAGTCACTTGCATTATACATTGATTTAAAAGAAAGAGACCAATTTGGTGATACCAAAATGGGTGCACTCGTAAGCTTTTCCTTTAAAAATTGAAAAGAACGCATACATTATTATCAAAGTTAAATAGAGCATCCTTGGTTAAAAGCTCAATCAGGGGCTTCGCTATCTTGGATAAATCCTTGAAAAAGTGCCTACAGAATCCAACATGTTCAAGAAAACTCCAAATTTCTCTAATCGTATTTAGTGATGGAAGTTGAGCAATTACTTCTACTTTTTCTAGATCTACTTCAATGCCCTTACTTAAAATCTTATGACCTACCACTAGGCACTCTTGCACTATGAAATGGCATTTTCCCAATTTAAAACTAGGTTGGTTTCTTCACATCGCCTTAACACTTTCTCTATATTCTCCCAAAATGCATCAAAAGATGTACCAAATAACGAAAAATAATCCGTGAACACCTCAATGCATGACTCAATAATACCCGTAAAAATTGCTATCACGTAGTGCTGAAAAGTAGCATAGGCATTACACAAGCCAAAAGGCATGCATTGATATGCAAAGGTGTCATAAGGACATGTAAATGTTGTCTTTTCTTGGTCCTTAAGGTCAATAGGAATTTGCAAGTAACCATTTTATCCATCTAAAGCACAATGAAAAATATGCCCAGCTAACCTTTCTATGACTTCATCAATGAAGGGTAATAGAAAGTGATCCTTTCTTATATCGTCATTTAATTACAATAATCAGTACACATACGCCAACCAGTTACCTTCCTCGTGGCAATTAATTTTTCTTATTCATTCTTCATGACAGTAGTCCCTCCTTTCTTTGGTACTACTTGAACCGGACTAACCCAATTAGAGTCGAAAATGGGATAAATAATACCAGAACCAAGGAGCTTAACTAATTCATTTATCACCACTTCCTTCATATTCAAATTCAAACTACGCTGAGGTTGGACCAAAGGTTTGCTTCCTTCTTCAATATATATGTGATGATTATAAATAGAAAGACTTAATCCTTAAATATCTACTATGGTCCATCCTATAGTACTTTAATACTCTCAAAGAACTATCAATAATCTCTCCTCCACCATATCACTTAATGATGATGAATTGATAACAGGCAATTGAGATGGATGCTTAAAAAATTCATAGTTCAAGTTTGAAGGAGAGGCTTTTAGTTAAAGAGTTGGAGGCTCTTCAATTGATGGCTTTGGAAGGGTTTGGATTGGCCTATCAAAAGGCTCAAACCTTCTAGATTGTATCTAGTTAAAAGACTCCTTTCCAACTTCTAATTCCTTTAACGCTGCCTTAACTTCCTCTCCTTCATCTTCTTTAGTATTTGAATAAGTCAAAGCCTTTTACAATGAATCTGAACAAAGATATTAAAATGGATCAATCAAAGTATAAATCCAATGAAGTTACATGAATTTAGGGTGGATGGATGCTACATCCCTAAAAAAATATTGAATTCAATCTCTTCATCTTGAAGCCTAAGAATGAGCTTTCCACCATGTACATCAATTAGTGCCCTAGCAGTAGCCATGAATGGTCATCCTAAAATTATAGGCAATTTTCTATCTTCCTCCATATCTAAGACAAGGAAATCCATAGGGAATATGAATTTATCAACCTTAACCAAAATATCTCCAATAATCCCTTTGGATAGGTCACTGATTTATCAACTCTAGTGGGTTTAGGCTCCTCTAATCCTAACTTCTTGAAAATTAATAACGAAATTCAATTAATTTTTACTCCTTGATCCATCAAAGCCCTATAAATTTGTAAGCTACCAATTGCACAATGGATGGTAAAACTACCAAGATCCTTGAGCTTTGGAGGTAAATTCCTCAACAGGATAGCAGAAATTCTTCATTAAGCTTAAATGTCTCATACTCATCTAATCTTCTATTCTTAGACAAGATTTCCTTAAAAAATTTTGCATAAGGAGGCATTTGGGCAATTGCCTCTACAATTGGGATATTGATATGTAACTTATTAAACATCTCCAAAAATTTCCCAAATTGCTTGTTTAAGTGTGTATTCTTTAACCGTTGAGGGTATGGAATCCTAGCCTTATAGGGTTGAACATTGGGATCAGCAAATAACCTAGGTGGCTTATCTGAACTTGTACCCTCGTCATGCTTCTCTTTCTTCTTCTCTTCTTCCTTAACTCTCTCTCTTATGTGATGTCATTCTCTTTCTCTATCTTCCTCACTTTCTAACATCACTCTCTTTCCTTTCTCTTCTTCCTTCTTCCTTTCATTCTCAACCTCCTTTCTACTTCTTAAAGTAATCGTTTTTGCATTCTCTCTAGGATTGGCTTTAGTTGTGCTAGGAAGCTAACTAAGTAGCCTTTCTTATAAGAGTTGAGCAATCTATCCAACTTGAGTCTTCAAATTCTTGATTTACGCTTTATAAATTTGCATTCTAAACTCATTGGACTGGATATACTTGCGAACTGTCTCTTCAAAATTGGGTGCTTCTCTTTGAGCTTAGTTGGCTCTAAAGCCAAGTGGAAGTTGGTTCATTCTTTGAGGATTAGCTTGAATTTGTTGAGATGGTTATAGGTAGTTTTGACTATTATTTCATGAAAAATTAGGATGGTTCCTCCAACTAGGACTATAAGTGTTTGAAAAAGGATTTCCTCTTTGCCTATTGAAATTGAGAACAAATTAGGCTTAGTCTGGTTCTCGGGGAAAAGGACTTCCTTCTTGACATTCTAATGTTGAATGGGAGGTACTACCACAATTTTCACATTCTAACTTATGAAAACTATTCTTAGCACCAGTCATCAAACTATCAAGCTTTTTATTCAGTACTTCCAATTGAGTTACAAGAGCTACTGTGTCATTAATTATGCGAACACTATGTGGTTTCTTTGGATGGCATTCAGAATTGTACTAAAAATTATTCATAGCGATATCCTTAATTTACAAACATCGTATAGACTTGGACACTTTACAAGCATCTCTCTAAACTGTTCCCATGCCTCGTATAGACTTTCATTCTCATATTGCATGAATGAATTGATCTATGTTTTCATTTTTGTTATCTTAGCAGATAGGAAAAATCTAGGAAGGAACAATTTCATTAATTCATCCCATGTATTAATGAAACTAGGTTGAAGTGTTTACAACTAGGCTTTTGCCTTATCTCTAATAGACGAAGGGAAAAGTCTAAGCCTCATCGCATCATCCGAGACCCCATTTCTCTTAAAAAGATCACAAATATCAAGAAAGTTTTGCAAGTGTTCATTAAGATCTTCTAATGCTAAACCTCCAAATTGTGAGGACCTAACTAATGAGATGAAGCAATGTAGGATTTAAAAATTATTTGCATTGACTCTGGGCCGTATAACGCTAGCCACGAGTCTACCTTTATTCTCTAAAGCTAAGTCCATCATGGTTGATTCCCTATTTTCTACTTGAGGTTCTACAACTACATGTTCCTCAGGGCCCATTTCTACTTCAATGTCACTTAATGATCCTACTTCTAACGAATCAGATGTGGTTGAATGAGCTTCTTTCTTCTTTTTTCTAAAAGTGCGCTTAAGTTTTGGATTAAAGTCTGTTAGATCAGGATTATGTCCCTGAGTTTGCATACAAATTTGAATAAAATACTAAATAAAATAAAATAAGCGAACAAAGCTAATATAATAAGCAAAAAGCAATAAAAATAGACAAAAAAAAATAAATAGAGAAAAAATAGAGAAAAATTATGCAAGAAAAATTTTACAAGTCCTAAAGTAATTAACACTAATTTTTCTAATATTAAGGTCAACTATTCCTCAGCAACAGTGTCAAAAACTTGTTGCATTAGTTAGATGACTTAAAAACTTTGAATGATTTTATTTTGAAAACCAACGGAATTAAGACAAGTGAACCTATCATTAAAGTAATATAATGGAGTAAATTTAAGACTCTAGTTGTCGATCCCATGGAGAAAATTTTGACTTAGTTACCAAGTCGATAATATTTCAATTATTTAGGAAAATCCAAACAATTTGATTAAAAATCTAAAAGTTCCTAAAACTAGACTAACTTGGTTTAAACTCTTTCAAAATAATTTTTAATTGCTTCTGAAAAATTTTGAAAGTTAAAAAATTTGTAAATTAGCTAAGTATTAGATGATTGATGATTTCATTGAGCTTTAAACACATTTAAGGTGTGATTAAAGTTCCTTTACAAAATAAAAAAAAGGTTATGGTTAAGACTTTGCTTTCTCTCCATTTAATATTGTCTAAAGTTTAGTTACGCATTAAAATTAAATAAATGAGCTTTAATTTCAAGAAGATGAGTTCTAGAAAATTAATTTTAGATTTCTAACTTTCACAAAAAAATCCAAGTTAGGTCATACAAGGATTAATTCTTGTTGCTTATTGATTTTTATAACAATTTAAGATGATTTCTCATGCTTAACTTGTCTTAAAAACTAATATTAAGTGGCTAGCCAAAAATGAGTTCGTTTGATCCTTCAATAAACAAAATCCAGAACCTTTAACATGCCTTTAAGCTCTCTTAAATCATACAAACATTAATCCTTAGCAATAAAGATGAATTAGTCACAAATATTGATTAAGACATACAAAATATAAAACTTATTCAACATATCTTGATAAATCTATAAAAATAGGTTGAATTTATAAATTTAGAGTGTACAAAATAGGTTTGTAAGAATTCTGGACATGTCTTGTAACTCCCAACTTGATCTGGATTGCAGTACAGCCTTTAAATTGAATCAAAGTTGTAGAAAACTCATAGAATATACAAGGTTGTAAGCATAAAAATAAGAACTTTGATTAATCTGAAAATAAGAGCATAATAACAAGTAATCTGAGTTAGAAACCCCCTGAATATGAGTTATAAACTCATAAATATATCTATGCACCAAGCTCAGACATTCAGAAACTCAGAAACAACACATAAATCGAAGAAAAAAGTGTTTGAAGCTAAAGACTAAGGGTAGAACTAAAGAGAGAAGAAATAATTCTCTCTATCCTTTTGCAGATATGTTATCTTCTTCCTTTTAGCATGATTTGGGTTAATTTGTTTGTTTTTACAACTGCAGAAGCCTCCAAGATGTACTAGAAGATAAGGACATTAATTGGAGACATGCCACAACTGAAATGTCGGAGATTTGAGGTTGATATTGTTAACTGCTCCTTCAATAGCGGGCTGCACCATCGCATAACGAAGGGTTGGAGGGTGCCATTGATGGTTGAATTCTATTTATGTTTTTGTGCCGTTGAGGTACAAAAATGAGGAACTTTGTTCTAATTTTGCTCAATCTCCATCTTTAAGCTTCATTCTATAAATTAAACATAACAACACATAAATTGAACATTTAAGCACTGAATTAGGGTGAAATTAACATAAAAATTAAAAAATACTATAAATTTAACCGCTAATAATGAATAAATTGCTATTATTAATGATTTGGTAAATTAGATTAATTGATTGTGTTTAGTTTGTATAATTGTGTAAAATATGCTAGGATTTGAATAGTATTGTTTTGTTTATGTTTAATTGGATTAACAATTGAATTGGGTGAAGTTTAAATTGATTGGGATGAGATAGTGCCGAAGTTTTATTGACCTAGAAGAGGTCAGTAGATTGAATGGATAGATTGGTTGACTGAATGAAAAAATTGAAGAGTTTGGTCAACCAAATGTATACTGGTCAACCGAATATACTTGCTAAAGCGAGAACTGGCCGATCAAAACAAGATTGGTTAGTTGAACCTTGGAAATGGTCGACTGAATGAACAATTTCAGAAGATCGATCGATTGACTGATTCTTATCAATCGATCGAACATAAAGAATACATAATGGCAACTTTGCAATGGGTATATTATTAAATGAGAAGAACATTGGGCAATGAATAATTGGCCTTGAGAATAGTATAAATAGATGTGTTTTGTGTTGTTTATGTATCCTTGAAATATTGAAAGTGTTTATGCATTATTATTAAGTGTTCGTGAGTGTTTATGAGCTTTTGGTGAAGTTGTGGTTGGGCATTTTTTAAGGGTTATTCTTAATCCATGAAAAGAAGAGTGTTGTGGGGTTATTTTTTATCCTTGAAAAAGAAAAGTGATATGTTATTTCTTAGCATTAAAAGGGAGGGTTATGAGGTTATTTCTCAACCTTAGAAAAGGGAGTGAAAGGTTATTCTTGAGCCTAGAAAAAGGATTGTGTTGTGTACTTTGTACTCTTAATTGATTGCAATAAGAGCAAAAATCTCAATAGTAATGTTAGGGATTGGATGTAGGGAAAGTGGACTGCTTCGAACCAAAAGAAATTAGTTGTGTCTATTCTTCTCTTTCTCTTTTATATTTATGCATTTATATTATATTATATTATTTAGTATTTAATTCAACTGACTAAGAATTGTTTAGATTCCGCATTTAATTAAATTTATGAAAGACTTAAGTTCAATAATGTTGAAGACTCTTTTAGAACCTAATTCACCCCCATCTTAGATGCCATATAAGACAAACAATTGGAATCAGAGCATAGGCCTTACATTGCTGTAATTCTAATGAATTAGTGAGCAAAGAAAAAATGACACTATTTTGTAGAGATAATCACGTACCCCGGTGTTTAGTGGAGAAAACATTTTTTATTCGCTATCTTGTAGCTACCAAGATTATGGTACTTACTTTTTAGTTAAGTGGAATCTTAGAATGTTTTATTAATTACTTGTAACCCTTTCCTGCTTTCGCTGCATCAAGTAATTATATTAGTTGTACTTTTCAGATTCTTGGCTTTACATGCTGCAGGTTGTTAGTTGTACTTGTGAGGGCACTGAATCCATTCTGATGCATTTTTTCTTGTCTAGATTGAGCATGCCAGTTGACTTTGAAGAAGAATAGTGAAATTTCATTGAATTGCATCTCATTAATTACATCTAATAACAAAAGAAATCTTTCCTCAAATAATATGTAAAACGGAAGGAAATGAAATTTCTGTGGATTCTTTCTTCTAGGTTCCATTTGTTATTGCATTTGGAATTCTTACTATTTCACTTATGTATCAAGTCTTTGTTGGTTGGGCTATTATGTTTATTGGATCGTTGGATGTATGGTTCATGGGTTTTAGTGCCACTCAATTTTCTGAAGTTCAATTTTCTTTCCTCTCGTGGGGATTACTATGGAACTGACCTGAGAAACATATGTATAAGTTTTTTATTGAATAAATGCATTCGTTTATTTACCTCTTACTCTCTACTATGACGACTCGTTACATGGTATCAAAGAAGACGATGAGGCTGTGATCGGTCGATTTTCTGAGCAATTGGGATGGGGTTCTTGAAGGCAATCGATTGGTGATCATCATCGATGGTTTTGTTTTGGATTTGGTCCTTAAGAGGTGGTTGGATTCAGTCATCGACAGTTAGGGTTTTGAGTGCCTATGTTATCTGCTTACAGTTGCTTGTGATATTCAACGATCCTACAACAATATAAGGTTTTACACATGATTCACTAGCTGGATCGAGTCTTGATCCCAAATCAAGAGTGTAGCTTGAAAAGACTCTAGTCTATCTTTAAGGGTCATACCATCCAGGTATAATTTGAGTTACTACAGTTTTGACTGGAACTATCTATCTAAGCTGGAGTAGATCGGTTATGATATCTCTAAGAGCTAAATGAAATTAGGGTTTCTTGATGGTACTTGTCTTAAACCTAGTCCAGGATTTGTTGATTTGATAAGTGGATTAGGATAGATTACATGGTTAAATCATGGATATTAAACTCTATGTTAAAGGATATAGTAAAAGCCTTCATATATACAAACTTTGCCTGAGAACTTTGGTTAGAATTAAAGGAGAGATTCGGAGAGAGTAATGACCCTTTGATGTACCACTTACAAAGACAAATTAGCTCAGTATTACAATGAAATATGTATGTAGCTAGATACTTCATTGGCCTTAAGAAATTGTGGGATGAGCTTTGGTGTCTCATGTCTGTTCTATAGTGTTCTTGTGGGGCGGCAACATGATATTCCTGTAGAGCATCTAAGGTTTTTGTTGATTTAACTTCCTTGAATCAGTTGATACAATTTCTAATAGGTCTAAATGAAAGTTATGATCATATTAGGAATCAAATATTAGTTATGGAACTTTTTCCTTTTGTTAATAAGGCCTACTATATGGTATTGAGGTTAGAGAAACAAAGGGAGGTACAAATGGGATTTAGTGAAGGGGTGGAATATAATGCTATGTTAGTAAATGAAGGAAACAGTTAGAGAGTTATTGATGGGGGAGGGAAACACTTTAAGAAGAAGTGAGGCAATAGCGACAAGGGTGAGATACATTGTTCTTACTGCAAGAAGAATGGTCATCTAAAAGAAAGTTGTTTTAAGCTTACTGGTGCACTATATTGGTACAAGGAGCTGTAAAATAGAAGAGGGAAGGGAGGTGACAAGCCATATACAACTAATGTAGTGAGTGAAGATAATTTACTGACTGTAGATAACAATTTAGTAGGGATGAATACAACTATTAAAGGTCCCTCCAATCCTCCATTATCCGACTTAATTAGATAAGAATTATTGAAGTTAGTAAAGAATAAAGAAATCTCAGATCCTCTCATGGTGAACTTGGCACATCTTACGAATTTTGCAGGTACACTTCCTTATCTAATGCTATCTAATAGTGATAACATATATTTAGATTCTTGGATATTAGATACAGAAGATTTAAATCACATGTGGGTGGATTTTTCGTTGTTAACTTAACATGTTGTGCCTAATATCTGCCTGATGGAACTCAAAACAGAGGACATCATGTTGGTGATGTCTACCTACCTATTGAACTTGTCCTCATAGAAACTCTACACATACATACTTTTAAATACAACCTTTTATCTATTAATAAACTTGCAACCAAATCATCTGTTACCTTCACATTTTATCTAAATCACTTCCTTTTGCAGGATCTGATGACTAACCAAATATTGGAAGTTGGTAAGGTTATAATTAGATTGTATATTTTAGACAAAGATTCATTCAATACTGATACAATAGCGAGATATTCTTTGTGTACTGTTGATGGTAATATCAATCATGTTCATTCCATGTCTATGTACAAACTTTGGCATCAATGTTTAGGCTATGTTTCGGATATTGTACTTAGACATATTATTTCCATTAATAATAAAACATTGGTATAACTGGTATTTGTGCTATTTGCCCACTTTCTATTTTTCAGTTAGTTCATGTTGATATTTGGAGTCCTTATAGTCAACGTTCTTTGTCTAGTGGACTTTATTTCTTGAATATAGTAGATGATTATAATAGGGCAATCTGGATATATTTGATGAACCATAAATCTCAGGTGATCCATAATCTAGACAGTTTTTTTAAGATGGTAAGAACACAGTTACAAAAATCTATTCAGATCATTAGAACAAATAATGGAGTTGAGTTCTTAAGTGAGGAGTGTCAAAAACTGTTAAGGGAATTAGGAATTCTTCATCATAAGTCATGTGTCTATACACCTCAAAAAAATGGGATAGTTGAGAGAAAACATAGACATTTATTACAAATAGCTTGAGCCCTTATGTTTCAATCTTCCTTACCTAGACAGTTTTGGGGTGACTCTATACTCATAGTTATATATCTTATCAACAGACTTCCTACTTCTCTTTTAAGGTGGAAAACATTTTATAAGGTCTTATATGGTCATCCACCCAAATATGATCACATAAGGTCTTTTGATTGTCTTTGTTTTGCCACAAATGTTCAACCCCATAAGGATAAATTTGATCCAAGGGCATATAGGTGTATCTTTCTGGGTTATAGTCATCGGCAAAAGGCTTATAAACTTTTTAATCTTACCACTCAAACTATTTTTGTTTCTAGAGATGTAGTTTTTCATGAAACTACATTTCCTTACCAATCATCTTCTAGTGCACCACCGGCTATTCCTCGTCCTTTAGTTCCTAATGATCTATCCTTTGATTTCCTTGATGTTGTAGATTCTGATTCAACTAGTCCTTCCACCGATTCTCCAATTTCAACTACAAATCTTCCTATCACAGATCCTTCTCTATCTCCTTCTTTATCTTCTCCACTTGCTAGCTCTCCTTGTTTACGTAAAAGCACTAGAATTTCCCACAGACCTGCTTGGTTAAGTGATTTTATATCTCATACAACTGCCAACACTTTCTTATCTACTGCTTTTAACTGTCAATCTTCAGGTTCTACTTCTTTTGTCTATACTCCACCTACCTTTCCTTTTATACTTACCCCTCACTTTACTTCCACATACATATCTTTTTTAGTAAATGTTTCAAATATTCAGAAACCTTAATCTTATCATCAAGTTAAATCTAATGCAAATTGGATAAGAGCTATGCAATAGGGTTGGCTGCCCTAGAATCTAATCAGACCTGGACTCTAACTACTTTACCAGATGGCAAGAAGGCCATTGGTTCCAGGTTAGTTAATAAGGTAAAGCTTAAGCTTGATAGCACTGTTGATCACTATAAGGCTTGGTTGGTTGACAAAGGCTATCATCAAGTTAAAGGGATTGATTTTACTGATAGTTTTTCATCACTTGCAAAAACAATTACTATTCAATTATTATTAGCAGTTGATGCATATTTTTGTTGGCCCATTGATCAGCTAAATGTGAATAATGCTTTTTTGCATTGTTTTATTGATGAAGAAGTGTATATGGTTCCTCCTGATAGATATACTAAAGTTAGATCTGGTGAGGTTTGCAAATTGAATAGGGCCCTGCATGGTTTAAAATAGGCTTCACGACAGTGGAATTGTGAATTTACCAAGCATTTTCTTTCTTATGGTTTTGTGCAATCCAAATATGATCATTGCTTGTTTACTAGATCTACTGGTTTTATTTTTATTGCATTTTTTATATATGTGGATGACATTTTATTAGTTGGAACATTTGTAGAATTGTTAAATGATGTTAAAGCTTTTTTACATACTGCCTCTACCATCAAGGATCTTGGTTTAGTTAAATATTTCCTTGGTTTAGAGATTGTTAGATCACTTAATAGTTTATATGTCAATCAACGAAAGTATATTCTAGACATTTTTTCTGATTTGAGTTTGACTGGAGCAAAACTAGTTTTTACATCATTGCCTAAGGGCTTACAATTGTCAGAAAACTTTGCTCAGTTACTAGATGATGTTGGAAAAAATAGAGGGCTTATTGGTAGGCTTTTAAATTTAGGATTTACACATCTTGACATTACTTATGTAGTTCAACAGCTCAACTAGTTTCTTTATACTATTGTCTACAAGTTTATTTTTTCTTGCTTCTATTGCATCTTCTATATGTTCTCTTATGGCCTATTGTGATGCTAATTGAGGATCATGTTTGATAACTAGACACTCTATTTCTAGTTTCTGTATTTTCTAGGCACTTCTTTAGTCTCTTAGAAGACTAAAAAGCAGCCCACAGTCTCAAGATCTTCTGCTGAAGTCGAATATCGAAGTATGGTTTCCACTGTCTGTGAATTGTTATGAATTTCTTATTTTTTATAAGATTTACAATTCTCTTTCACTTCACTTATTCCTTTATGGTGTGACAATAAATATGCTTTATATATTACTGCTAATCCTGTTTTTTATGTATGAACAAAGTATCTTGATATTGACTGTCATGTGGTTAATGATCAATATAAACTTAGTTTTATTTCTCTAGCTTATATCTCTTCCAAAGAACAGTTAGCAGATCTTTTTACCAAATCTTTGACTGTCCCCACATTCTATTGTCTTTTGTACAAGTTGGGTTTGGTTGATGTCTACCAAACTCTAACTTGAGGAGGGGATATTATAATACATGTCATTTTGTTTAGATAGTTTTCTATAAACTTCTCAAAATTGGTCTTGATGTCTCTTTTAAGTTTCAATCTCAAATGGACCGAAGAAACCTCACGAAGACAAAGAAAATGGGTCGTATGATAGCCAAAAAGAGGTGAAGCTAGAAAAATTTGTAATGCTGAGAAATGTGGCGATGATGAAACCTTGTTTCAGAAGTCTACTCAACATATTTTAAAACTGAAACTTCAAGTTGACATTCTCAGGAGTCTGTTAAAATCCTACGAAGTTTCATCTGACTTCTAATGCCAGTCCATCTTCTCAAATGTAAAACATGTAAGCATCAATCATATTCACGCTTAAAGTTTTAGGAGTCCAAAAGGCCATTTACCTGCGGTTCTCAAACCTTTTGGTTATACTGTGGATTCTGTCTTAGTAAACTGCTGAAATCGCTCGTTTTCTATATTTTAAGAAATAATCATTCACCATTTCAATGGGATTGACCTGATTTTCTGTTACTGGTCCATTTAACCAAAGACTTCTCAGGGGCTAAAAAAAAAGAAAGCCTTGTATCATCTTAGCCTTCCTTTCCAATATCTTACGTACGTTCCTAAATCAGTTCTTTTATTGTAAATGGCTAAGCCCCAAGCCCAAACAATACCCTACCAGTCATGCTTAGTAGCAGATTGCCTTCACTTTGCTACTGTAATCCATAATCTGCAATCATTATGGTCCTCATTTGGAAATTGAGTTTCATTCCTGATCTTTTACAATACGAGTGATGCTTCCCATTAGTATTTCTTCTGCTATATGTACTCCAAGATACACGTGCTATTATAGACTACCTGGTAATTACAATTTCCCTTATTAGTTCTTGAAGATGTTGTAACAATTGAGCAGGTCATATTATATTCACGTATGAGACAAAATTACAATACGATGCATTATAATTGCTTAATTAAAGTACAAACTGATAAGCAAACATATGCAGGGTACATTAGAGCTGAGTAGATTCATTCTTGAAAAATGGAAGATCATATTTATTGAAGGAACTGGAGAGCGTGAGCATATGACTAATGGCTGTGGCCCATGTCTTGTAGAAATGATAATCATCACCCGTGTCTAGCTTGATGATACCCTGATTTGTGGTTAACACAATCAGATAACATGTACCAGTCTCTGAATCAGCCTCTGAATCTGAATCTTTGTACAACTCAGCATGCATGCCCAATATTATACCTACAGTGAAATTCATAGTAGAAGTGAGTTCATTAAAACTAACTCCAGAAGTTGAAAAGCAGAACTTACTTTCCTTCTTGCTTTTCAGAAGATTAAGCTTCCTCATTCTCAGTATAACCTGTAAAGTTAAAACAAGAATCAAACCTCATTTCACTGAAAGCAGTCAAATCTCTTCGTCTGTCTAAGTTGTGTTGCATGGTTTCTGATTAACACAGCAAAAATAGTTATAGGCAAAACTAATGTTTGTGGTCTAACCTTGGCTTGGCTGTTTAAGATGACAGACACGGATCTCACTCTAAAATTTCCTGTTTGCCAAGAGAGAATTTTATGATACAAAGTTAAGAAGTATGAAACCAAATGGCAACTCATGTCGTGAGCAGGTGTTTCAATAGAATCTACGAGTCCTTAGAAACAAAAAGCCATCAATTATGTATGTTCTATAGGTACCATCTGGGGTTTCGACATGGAGCTCCGCACCATTGGCAAGGATAGACCTCCATTCCTCGAAGTTGAAGTCCAAGTCGTGGTTGTCCCGATCAATAGGAAGTACCGGTGCACTTCCATTTAACCTGTTTTTGCATTCTGTTCTTGCTTTAAGTGTGGCAGCTCCTCTCAAAGCTGCTTGTTAAACAATACATACACAAACACAATTAGCTACTCAGTGACCAAATCATCAAATTAACTTGGCATATGATTTATGGGCCTTATTCATTTGGTAAACTAAAAAGATCGTACAAAACCCATTACAGCTAAGTCGCCGTCGCTTTTCTGATCTCAGAATCCACCATGGTCGTTATATATAACTTAAAAGTGGAAAAGAGTATTGTTAAAGGGGCTATTCTGTTAGTAGCCGTCACTCGACATAATATGCAAATGATTCAACACCTTAAAAACGTTGCTTAAACATAGTCGCCACATTTTATTGTTATGGTAAACACAATAACAAATAATAATTAGCTGTTATGATGTTCTTCTAAAGAGGGGGAAAAAAAAAATAAAAATAAAATATATATATATATATATATATATATAAATAAAAACTATCTGAGCAAACAATTTTGAGCCTAATCACTGTGCAGTAGTAATTCAGGAAGTTGAAAAATAAGTAATAGTCAGGGAATGAGTTATTACAAGTAGCAGCAGCAGCAGTGAGTGTTAATATGTCACTTGCACTTGTACCACACCTGGCTGAACCTATCACACTGCTAATCTTCTCTCTCTTTGCTCCCATGGCTTCTGCGACTTGAGCACATTGAGCTGCCACCAAAGCCGCCGCGGAGGCCACTGCAGCCTCCTTGTTTGAGCTCATCGCCAGATCTTCATTTTTTGAGCTCTCAGCAGCAATTGCAGCTAAAGCAGCGGCCACTCCTGCTACCGATATAGCTGCATGAACTTCGGCTCTTTGTAATCTCTCCTCTTCTTTTTTCTTTTGCTTTAGTTCTTTCAACCATTTCTTGATTGATAAGGACTTAAAGGGTATTATTTTCCATGGCAACTGCTTCATGAAAATGTGCACATCAACATTGTTTATAATCTAATCATGTTTCTAGCATAGCATAACCAAGTGATAACTATCTAGCTACTCACCCATTTCTTACGGAAACAACTGTTGTAATTGAGCTCAGGATGCATCGCCTGTTGCATCCATATCCATGACTGAAAGGGAGAACTGAACTAATTAATAAGATTGATTCAACAAACTTTCTTTTAGATCCAGATAGTATACATATCAAGTTGATTACAACTTGTGCTCTCACGCATTTGTTTTAACTATATATATATATATATATATATGTACCTTGACATCATTGGATTTCCATGGCGGTAGAGGCTTGAAGTCTGCATCATCCATTTTCACACTCTTTTCCATCTTCTGTAAGTAAGGAAATCATGTCTGTTTCGTAGTTTTAACTCCAATATCTCTTTAAGAAAACCACTGCAAGAAAAAATATATGGGAATGCTATACGTGGATGGACTCACCGGGAACGAAGTCTTAACTTGGCAACCCAATTTCTTAATTTGATTTTCCAGGAGGACAATGGACTGATGGTCTTGCAGTTCTGGTTGCAGAGTTTGAACTGCGAAGTTGCACCAGGCACGCGAAAGAAAATCCATAGACTCTGGATGTGCCTCTGATGGTGATAGCTTCATATTTGATTCCATGCAATTAGGAGCTAACAATCTTATTAACTTAGGTGAATGTGAGAAACGCGTTAGATCATATACTACTTAACATGTAAGTGGTACGAATAAATAGGCAGCCGTGTTTGATTATGGTCATTGCAACAGTATGATGAGGGTACCAAACGTCCGGGCCGGGCTCATCTAGGCAATAGCTAGAGGGGCGCTGCTATCAGGGGAATAAAGTGTGCTTGAATCATTTACATCAGTTGGATGACCCACATAGCATAGCAGATCAGATTCAAATAGCTGTGATTAAGATTTTTGTTAGGCTTTAAAAGGGTAAATATTGCAAGTAGGTACAGCTTGTTCTCTGCCCTCAAAAAGGATTTGTGGACAGAGGAGAGTAACAGATGGAAAGGGTAACAAAATGTTTAAAAATGTAGAGGCATGCAGAGTTTGGATAAAATAAGGACCTACCAGATATTGGAAGAGTTGATACTGAAATGGATTTTGATTGAAGAGGGCTCAAGATGCGTAGTTTTGATTGATAAGAAAGAAAAACACATGCTAACCATTATAGGAGCATGGAAACTCGGTGGAGAAAATCATAAAAGGGTAGCAAGAGGCCCCTTATTTGGTATCTTTAAATGGAAACCATAAATTCAAGCTAAGTATGGAGAGTTTTGTTTTTCTTTTTATTATTTATATTTGGGGTGAAGTGACATTGAATTCTTGTTAGAGCTGTCCAGGGCCACCACATTTGCCCATCCAACCCATATTAAGAAGTAGTTCAAGGTTACGTTTACTTTCGTTTTGGTTTTTAGTTTTAATTTTCTATTTTTTAAATATAAAAATAAAAAATATATTAATACAGTATAAAAATAAAAAAATATAATAATTAATACAAAAATATAACAACTACAACACAAAACTACAAATCACAATTTAATTAAATATTAAAAAAAAAAAAGGTAGGCAGAGCAAGGTTACAAGAATTGTGAGGAATTATAGCCAAGCATGCACTTGGGGTCCAGCATTGCTAAGAAAATAGACAAGCATGATTGAAGATGATGTGTCATTGAATCTAAAACATTCTCTTCTTTAGAATAATGCCTTTTTGTGATTAAACAAATACCAACGAAGATTAGCTTTTTGTTAAATATAAAATTAAAGAAGGTTAGCTGAGTAGCTTTAGAGGGGGTTGATTACCATCGCTCAAGATGGCTAATGGGGTCACCACGTTCTCTTTTCATGATGGATTAATAAAAGAGTTGAGAGATTGGTTAAAGGCATTCTCATTAAGCACCTGAGGCTAGAGAATATAGCTTTCATTTTATGCCTTTGGATGCCTGTGCTTTCTTAATTTTAGTTGTGATCAAACAAAAGTAGGATCAATTAATTATTAGCTTCTAAGTTAGAGAAATTCTTAAATGCTACAGAGGGAGTTCGATTCTCAATGGAAACTTCAAGGATAGAGCAGTTTTCGAATAATTGTTATAAACGAAAAGCCAATAACATAAGTTAGTCCAAAAATTACACTAAAAAGAAAGTAAACAGCTATTTCTTTTAATTAAGCAAACCATGAATGTAAATAAGCAAGAATTAATTACGTATCTAATAGTGATCATTTACTCTCACAATTATCTGGAGGGTTCCTGGATCAAATTCAACAACATGCTTTGAGAAATTGTGGTCCATATGGGATTCACGTGCGCGGTTCGTTAACGATTTGATGGTTTTCCTTTTGTCTTTCCAAGTTTTGCAATTAATCTCATCCTTGAAAAGATAGTTTTTAAAAGAGAAATCTATAACCATAATGTTTTTGAAGATTAAAATTAGACTTTCAATTCCTTTCTCCTTTTGAATAACAAATATCATTTTCAAATTTAAAACCAAAATAACATCGATGGTGAAAAGAAATACTCTTTGTGAATATGTTTGGTTAGTTACCACCCAGGATTTAATACTTATTGATTGTGGGCCATAAATGAAAAAAAAATGAATACTTGGGTTTTCAGTCCACTTGTCCAATGGATTTTATATGGGCCTATGGTCAATCCATGACATGGATATAACTAAAGATCTTGTTTTGAAAATGGTCCATAGACCCATCAGGAGATCAGACCCATAACAGCAACAAGAAAAGAGTCAAACAAGATCAGGCGAAGATGAACTGGCCTGATGGTGTAGAGGTGGGAAATGCAACAATTTCTCTAATGGGGTCAGGAATCTGTTGGCAATCGTGTCTAGAGTTCTACTATTAAATTTTATATTTTGATTCTATCTAGTAGTTCTTCATTTATTAACCCTCCTTTCTAGTATATTATTTTCATCATAGGTAACATCTAATTATACAGGACCTCTTCATCTAAAATAGAAATTACCATCTATTTACTTCATCACAAAACTTATTTTTTTTCCTAAGAAAGGCACATCAAGAGGCTCCATCTCATAGGCAACATGGATGTCAATATTCAAAAAATTAAGTAAACTAAAATTAATTGTCCATTGTGTGATAAAAGAGCTTGAAATCAAAGGTCTTTTTATCTTGTGAATGACAAATTAAATTGTGTCAATGGCTAAAAGCTTAAATTAACTTGATCATTGTATTTCATACACTACACAAAAAAAATGAAGTTCAACTTTAAAAATATACTTTTACTATCTCTCCTACTTAAAAAATTGAAAATAAGTAGATGTTGAATGTAAAAAAAAATTAGGATTATGTAAGAAAGAACTCTTTGATGCACTTGGATTGTAACCATGTTTGTTAGTAGACCACTCACTCCAAAGTGAATAAGGTTGAAATTTACGGTAATAATCATATTGGAAAAAAAAATGTCTCTCATTTTTAGCATATTCTTTCTTAAGGAAACCTTGGTAAAATTAAATTCAATGATAGAAAAAAAATTCCTTTCCCCTTAACCTAAAAGTTATAGAAAATTCAAAATTCCTTTCCATTAACCTAAACTCTATTATATCCTTGTATATATATCAAACTCTTGATTACTATTGCAAGCATTAAAATTTCTATTAACATAACTACGACACCGAATTTAATTAATCAATTCATAAAATTTATCACGACTATTAAAATCATTAAGAGCAAATTTATGAATAAACTTACATGTTTGAATTTTTCTATTACAAATCAAAACATACTTCTTTTGTCCTCCATGTCTTTAAATCTCATGTAACCTCCTAATTTCAATTTTAAGTTATCATAAAACTTTACTTAATTTTTGGTTGTGAACAAGAATTGGGATTACAGTCGTGGGAGGAAAAACATTTTATTCAAATGGCAATGAGTTTGGTTATTTTGGGTTTTGGTACCTCCATGGTAGCTCTAGTGGTGGCATATTTAGCACCTCCTAGGTTTGTTTGGTTTTAGAGGTCTTTGATGGTATCTTAGCCTTATATTTCCATGTCACCATGGTTTTATTGTTAGATGGTAGTGATTAAAGATGGGTAACTGGTAGGTAAGGTAAGGTGACATAGAATCTAGAGGAAAGCTGGAATAAAACAAAAAGTGGGAGCTAGGCGATAGATTGTTGATGGCTAGTTGTGTAGAGAGTATATAGCTAGTGCAATTTGGCATTAAGATGGCTATGATATGCATGGGTAGCCATTGGTAGAGGAGATGTGGAAGGTGAGAAACATTGGGTAATAAGTGAGTGATTAGTGGAGACATTGGTGGTTAGCAAAGATAGGTACAACTGGGATGAGAGATTTGGTGGTGATAGACAAAAAATAGGGTAGGAATATTGACACTGATGAGTGGGAGGAGGGCTGAAAATGATGGCAACACAAGAAGTGGGTTAAGAGGGAGGTAACTAGGGTTTTGTCAAAAATAAGAATTAAACGATGCTTGGGATGGGGGAAATGGCTCCATTCAACATCACCTTTTATTCTTTTATCTTATCTCTAATGTAAAATGATTCCTACCATAAAGTAAAGCAACGCCCTTAATGTCAACTATTTAACTTCTTCTAAAATTCATCCATGTATAAAACTAGAATGATGCTTCTTTAAGTAGTAAAATGGAACTATTTTACCATATTGTTGTATTTTTAAATTCTCGTGAAATGAATCCTTCCTTGCACTAGATAAGGAAACAACACGTCCTAGAGCATAAAGACTATTATTAACATAAAATAAAGATAGGAATAATACTATACATAGAAACAAAAAGCAGTAACACATAAAAAAAGAAGCAATTAACTAAATAAAATTAGAAAAATTATTGGTCCTTAAATGGCACCTAAGAGGGTGTGAACTAAATGATTAATAATTCTTCTAAGTTTTTTTAATGTCTTTTTCACCTAGTTAAAGATCCCCGCTTATATTCGGTACAAGAGCTAAACCATATAATAAACAATGTAATGATATGATTGGATTATAAAAAAATTACACAACCGTCATATATAAGATGGATTAAAATGAAATAAACTTGGAATATAAAAGAGATAGGGAAAGAAAAGAGCAAACTGATTTATAATGGTTTCGGTCTAATCTTACATCTACTCTCAAACTTTTTATTAGGTATTTTACTATCAATATCAATGTTACAATAACTTTCCTTTCTAGGATGACCCTTATAATCACTCACTCTCTTTTCATGGGCTTTAGAGTAACTCCTTACAACTCACTTTTTCATAGGTACAAGTATCATTACAATATATTTCTCTCACAACATTACTACCCTAAAATATATATTGAAATCTCTCAACTTGACCAACCTAAATGTTTAAGGGGCTTAACATCATATTAAATAATGTACGCATAAATCATTTTCATAGAGCACACCAAAATCAACCAAAACACATATGCAAAAGCTTTCACAAGTTAATATGAGACTTTCCAACACTCTTCACATGTTTGATGCGTGACATATACTTAACATACCCATTTATAGGCAAAAAACTGGCCTAGTGTTACAAAGGTCTAGTAAGTCATCGAACTTTACCGTAAGTTGTGTCCTCTTTTTCACGGTAATCTCACTTAGGTCTGCTTAAGCTGAGATTCACCACCTGTTACAAAGGTCCGCTGGGTCGTTGAACTTTATCGCAAGTTGCACCGTCCTTTACATGGCAATGTCACTTAGGTTTGCTTAAGCCAAGATTTAGCCTTCTCACGTGAATGCCAATGAACAATTCCTTTAACCCTCAAATACCTTATACGCATACTCATGTTTAAGTGTTTCACTTAGACATTGAAAATCACATAAATGTATAACAAGAGAAAAGAAAGCAATTAGAGATATATAATGATCGAAACCATTCTTTCATTAACTCTCATAAAATTTTAACAAAAGAACTAGCATCTCCTTCTCGAAGCCCTTATAAGAATACCCTACCCAAAGCCCTTATAAGAGAACTCTCCTAAAAGCTCTCAACTCTCAAGTTGTCTCTCAATTCCTGAATGACTGAATGATATAAGCTCTGGCTCTAATGAGCTATTTATAAGTTCCCTTGCTTGGGAAACAAGTTCAAGATAACTAGGACTCTGGGATTCTAATCTATCTTAACAACTAAGACCACATCACTCAGACCAATAGGAAAACATCCCTTTTCTCTTAGGATTATTCTAATTAGCTATATTATATCAAAATCTAATAAGATAAAGATTGTATGCAATTTGGGAAAGATCTTCCATATCTGTAAAGATTCCTATGATCTTCAGAACTTTAGTCCCTCATGGTCTTTAACTCTTAAATTTGATGTTATCCCACGTGATCTTCAAGTTAATCTGGCCATATCATCAAGTGCAACATCATCCATAGTTGTCACGTCACTATTGATGTGTTTTCCAAGTCACCAAGGCATATCTATACATAGGTTAATCAATGCATGTCTATGGATACATCTTCCATGATCAAGCTCACTCATGGTGCAGTCCCTTCACTCCATGACTAAATACAAGTCACGATCCGAGTTAATATAAATCATCGCAGATTTTACATACTTTCGACCTGTCTCACCAAAGTCAAGTGTTTATTCCCATTATTGCGCTCGCATGCCTTTGTACATCATCATGCACTTTTATAGTATCTTGCATGCCTTCACGTACTCTAGCACATCCTTGGATCTCACATGACTTATTTCGCCAACTGAGCACTGCATCACATTCGAATCTCTCATCTCGTCCAAGATTTCCGCTAATACATGCCAACACGTGCCCATGCATATCAAATCTCAAATAGGTAATGGAATTTGGAGATCCACTAAGGCATTTGCCACTGTAATTACATTAGGGAGGTCCTTCATGTTCTGTCTCTAAAGTTCCATCTGTGCCCAACCTTGCAAACCACTAATGAAGTTTAATAACTTTTCCTCTTTTGACATGTTCCATATGTCTAACGTTACTGATGTGAATTTTCCCACATACTACTTTACTGAGCCGTCTTGCTTTAACCCCTTCAAAGCTTCCCTCATAAGCCATGAAA
Source organism: Pinacopodium congolense (assembly GCA_028565735.1). Taxonomy (NCBI): domain Eukaryota; kingdom Viridiplantae; phylum Streptophyta; class Magnoliopsida; order Malpighiales; family Erythroxylaceae; genus Pinacopodium; species Pinacopodium congolense. The sequence goes on from JAOXYD010000135.1 coordinate 11,794,009, forward strand.
TGTTACTCCTTTTTCAGCTTCTCCTACATATTACTGGGAGGTTTGCTCACACTGATGTCGTTGGAGGTCCATATTCTCCACTACAGCTTGGCATTACCCACTATGTGCATTGTTATGATCGACACCTTTTTCGAGTCCACCACCTTTTCTACCACAAGGTATTGCTTTATATCCTATAGAAAATTATTGAGCTCCTTGGCACTCCACTTTCCATAAGAAACTTGTGGCTATCGCACCTTTACCATAGTGTTTTCCACTTGTACACCTGTCTCGTGCCTTACCGATGCACTCTTGAGCATTAATAGATCGTAGCCCATCTCCTCTCAAGCTCTCAATTGTTCCTCGAGTGCTCATATGGATGCTTGAAGTTCCCTATCCAAGGCTTTAATATATTTTAAAAAAGGAACTACACCTGCATCCATTGGGACTAAAGGTTCAAGGATTACCTCTATTCTAATAACTCAGTTTGTCAAATTACTTCTACTAGCCATCACTACTTTGGATCTGATACCAGCTATTACAAAGGTCAGCTAGGTCGTCGAACTTTAATGCAAGTCGCACGCTCCTTTATACAGAAATCTTGCTTAGTTCCGTTTAATTTGAGATTCACCATCTGTTATAAAGGTCCGTTAAGTCGTTAAACTTTACTGCAAGTCAGTCCCTCCTTTGCACGACAATCTCACTTAAGTTTGCTTAAGCTGAGATTCAGTCTTCTTACGTGAATGCAGCTGAACAATTCCTTTAGCCCTCGAACACCTAATGCGCACACTTATGTTTCACTCACACATCGAAAATCACGAAGTGTATAACAAGAGAAAAGAAAGCAAATAAAGATATATAATGGTCGAAACCAATCTTTCATTAACTCTCACAAAATGTTAACAAAAGAATAAACACCTCCTTCTCAAAGTACTTACAAGAACTCCTTACCTAGAACACTTACAAGAAAAATCCCTTAAAAGCTCCCAACTCTCAAGATCTCTCTTAATTCCTGAATGACTAAATGTCTATGGACAAGTCCATCTTCCGTGATCAAGCTCACTCATGGTGTAGTCTCTTTGCTCTAGGACTAAGTATAAGTCACAATTCGAGTTAATATAAAACCTCGCATATTTTACATACCTTCGACCTGTGTTATCGAAGTTAAGTGTCTATGCCCATTGTCGCATTCGTATGCCTTTGTGCATCCCGCATGCTCTCCCAAGATCTCGCATTCCTTTCTGCATTCTAGTGCATCCCTGGGTCTCGCATGACTTAGTTTGCCAACTACTTGTGGCCTCGCATCAAAATCTCTTGACTTGTTAAAGATTTCTGCCAATGCGTGCTGACATGTATCGAATCTCACCTTCTTTCGAGATCTTCACCGATACTTCCTGCATCCTTCTCCTACTTTGCAAATTTCTAGGGCCTTTGCTTTCCTATTCGCAAGACTTCGCCTTATTCCCTCATCAATACACGTTTCTCTTGCCAACTCACGTGCCAAGCATTGGCCAAGGCTTGCCAATACTCGCACAATCCTGTAGCTTGTACTTAAAGGTCTAACACCTAGTATCCATGTGTAATTGTCAAGTGTGATTAAAGTTCATCAAATTTCATTTTAACCTTGAAAATTAATCATTTTTGTTTGTCTCACTAAACTAGTAGTTGACTAATCATTACTTGACTAGTGTTCCTAATTGATTGACCATTCTAAGGAAAATTCTTACATTGGTTAACTAGTTTATGCACATTGATCAACCAGTTACTAATCGATCACCTCTAGTTAATCAGTCCTTTACCAAACTAGTTTTTAAGACCATTCAACACACTTTAACACATTCAAATCACTCTAAATCAAGTCACAATACTTTCAAGCACATTCTTTTCAACCTTTAACATATCCTAACATAATTTCAAATGCTTTTTTCACATAACCTTTAACATATTCTCACAACCTTATCATATTTATAAAATCTAACCTTAAAAACACATCCTAACATTTTCAAACATTTTGGTCACATAACCCTAACACATTCACACAATCTACTTAGCTCTAAAAAAGATTTTGGTTTTTTAATAGGATCATTAAAGAGAATCTACACATAATTCCTCTTGATTGATTAACCTATATCTAACAAACTCAAAGCATAATGCAATATGCATGATTTGAGCCCTTTCGCATTATATAAAGACCAAGATAAGTCTTACAATGAAAAATATAAATTATAACATATTCGTAAACTATCTTGGTTTTGTTCTTCATGTATTGTAACTTTTGCTCCAAGGTTCTAAAATACATCTTTTAGCTTTAAACCTACACTTTCTAAAAAATATTTTAGTGTATCAATAGGATTATTAAAGACAATCCAAACATAATTCTTCTTCATTGATTAACCTATATGCAACAAACTCCAAACATAATGCAATATGCATGATTTGAGTCCTTTAACTTTATATAAATACTAAGATAATTCTTACACTAAAAAATATAAATTATATCATATTCATTAACTATCTTGGTTTTGTTCTTCATGTATTGCAAAGTTTGCTCCAAGGTTCCAAAATACATCTTTTAGTTTTAAACCTACACTTTCTAAAAAATATTTTAGTGTATCAATAAGATTATTAAAAACAATCCACATATAATTCCTCTTCATTGATTAACCTATATGTAACAATCTCTAAGCATAATGCAATATGCATGATTTGAGTCCTTTAACATTATATAAATACTAAGATAAGTATTACAAAAAAATAAATAAATAATAACATATTCATTAACTATCTTGGTTTTGTTCTTCATGTATTGTAGCTTTTGATTCCAGGCTCCAAACTACATCTTTTATCTTCAAACCTACACTTTATATTCAAACCTATCTTTGCCATACATCAATCGCAATAAACACATTAGTAATAATGTTTTGTTATTATTGAAACATAAGTGGAACCTGTGTTGGTTCAACATATATGCAATTGAAAACTTAGATTGCCTCTTAAGGAATTCCTTTATTTAACTTCTCTGGCTTGACTTAACGCCTCCTTTTATTTATCATAGTATATGGTGTCTTATAAAATGGCATAAATCTATGGCTACCTTAAACACTTTTAATGTTATTAAACTTTAAATTTCAACCATGTTATGTGAAAATACATTAGTAACAATAAAAGATCCAATCCAATGAAATCTTAACTTACCTCGAAATAATCAAAGTCTAGAATGGTTAAGAAATAACTTTTTGATTAATTGAAGATTCTTTTCTAAAAATCACTTTATTTTAAAATGCCTTTTATTTTCTCCTTGTAAATCCAAGTACTTTTATATGCATCATTCTGAATTTCTTCTAATTCTTCCCATTGTAATTTTTTAAGCTTCTCACTTTCATCCAAGCTCATATTGCATTGCTTGATAGCCCAATATACCTTATGTCCTAACTTAAATGGGAGGTGACATGGCTTATTAAATATTAAACTATATGGTGAAATGTCAGTTAATGTTTTTTCAGTTGTTTTGTAGGTCTATAACACATCATCCAAACATAAACTTCATTCCTTTATACTTTGGTTAATAGTTATCAATGGTGGATTTGATTTATTGATTTGACATTTTAGCTTGTCCATTAATTTGATGGTGATAAGGAGTAGCCACCTTGTGAATCACACCACAGTTCTTAAGTAAAATTTCCATAATTCAGTTATAAAATTTATTTCCTTGGTTGATATTTAAAGCTTATAGAATGTCAAACTTGTCGAATATAAAGTTTTTGTGGCTTTTGCTTCCACCCATTTTAAGACATAATCAGTAACCAGAAAAATATAAATATAGTGAAAAGAAAAAGGGAAATGTCCCATAATATTGATACTTTAAACATAAAAAAAAATTCACAGACTAAAATAAGAGTTTAAGGCATCTTATTAATTTAAGAAATGCTACCATTCTTTAACAATCTTCACATAACTTACAAAAAACATATAAATGTTGAAATAAGGATGGCCAAAAGAACTTACAATTTGGCACTTTTCTTACCATTCTCTTTGTTCTAAAATGGTCTTTATATGCATAAGAATGTAAAAAAAGGTTGGGATAGAATTAATTTAGTTTTTAAGAATACACCTTCTTATGACTTAATTAGTATAATGCTTCCATAAGTATGGGTTATCATACACGTAGTACTTTGCATCACTTTTGATCTTATCTCTTTGAGCTTTAGAGAAACCATTTAGTAATATGTTACTAGTTTAGCAATTCACAATATCTGCATAACATGGCAATTTTAAGCTACTTAAGAACACTTGCTTGTTAAGAAATGCTTCTTGTAAAATTTTTTCTACTATTACTTGCATCAAATGACTCTAATGATCAATAACTTGATTCTCAGTTTCACTTTTATCTTTAATATTTAAGTCAAATCCTCTTAACAAGAGCATTCATCTCATTAGATGGTCAAAATGAACAATAACTTTAGTATTCAACAAATAAGAATGAAACTTTTCTAAAAGTGAAAAAAATAGCTATGAGCCCTTTTTAGTGGTTTAATAATTTCCTTAAACATTGATGGGAAGTTGTCGTCAGCTCACCAAATAATAAATTATCTAACTAATTCTAACTATGTAGCTAGGGTAAGTCAGGATTGATCTCATAGAGAATTGGTTGTATTTCTAAGCTATTCCTAAGGTTGCACTAAAAGAAAAAGAAAATAAAACAATCCCTGGACACAAAGACATTAAACATAATAATGAAGACAATTAATGAACACAAAATAAATAACTAAACACATTTAAAAGAAACAAACAAACGACAATAAAAGAAATTTGGGCAAAAGCTATATTATGGATTCATACTTATAACTGATCATTGAAATAAATAAATTGTGATTGGTCTAAGATGATAGCCTATAAGTTTGAACAAGCTCTCAAACCGTATGTTCCACCAATTTTAGATAAGTTATATATGATAGAAAACTTACCCTTAACCATGCAAAAAACTAGAATAAGCCCTCTAGATTTAACGACGCGACAGCACTAATACGCTAGGTAATAGCTAACCTAA
>JAOXYD010000135.1:11816841-11835101 GCA_028565735.1 Pinacopodium congolense
AAATTATATTGTCAATTATATTTTCTATTAAAATATAATTATAATCATATTCAATAATTATAAATTAATAATTTAAATTTAAATTTAATTGTAAAATATATTTCATGGTTACTATATATTAATTAAAAATATTTATTTATGAATTACTTCCTTTAAATCAAAGACTTATCAATTCTAATTCTCAGTTATCCTTTAAAAGAGAGCATAACATATAATTAAATATGTTTTAACTAAACATACAAGTTTTTATACAATATTTTCTAATAAAACATTAGTGTATTAATCACTTGTTATTTTTAAAAGAAAAAAAACTAAATTTGACCAGATTTGAAGGAATTTTAAAAGATTGATCGCTGAAATGAAAAATTAAAGATTAGACACTGAATTGAAAATTTTCAAAATAGTGGTCACTAAATTAAAAAATTATAAAGGATATTATCATGTGGATATCCACTTGGCAAAGTCCATTAGCTTAGTCAACATGAAACTAACGGTGTCTAAGTTCTTTTTCCTAATTTTTTAAACGTTGATCATTAAATTGAAAATTTTAAAAAAGTTAATCACTAAATTGAAAAAATTTCAAAAGTTTGATCACTAATGCATCTATTATCTATAGAAATTTAATGCAACATTTTTCTAATTTTGTTACCTTTTTCATATATGACAATAAATTATTATTTTCGTGGGTTTTTATTATTATTTACGACAATACTTTGAAAATACTTGTGCTATACTTATTTTTAGTAAAATAATTTAAACTATTACAAACATATTGTTTTCTAAAAATTTTTTTTCGTAGTGTCTTAAAATTTGATACTCAAGTTACTTAAACATATCAAATAATATACAACATCAAGATCTAAAAAATTGTGTATAAAAATAAGCAATGAAGTAAAATTATAAGATTTAAGAACTTGTTTGTATACAAATAAGCAATGAAGTAAACTTATAATGCAACATCATAGACACATGTACACACATAATTGGGTTACAAATGTTCTTAGTTACTTAACTATAAAAAGCAGTTACCATGTTAAAAGAAAATGAGTCAAATGATTTGCCATCATCTTTAAGAAAATAAAAGATTATTGAAAAAGGATTTTACTGCAAGTCAAAATCCTTTAACATGTGGAAATTCAAGAGTAATTCACAAGTGATTATTCTTTAGATCATGCATATATTATGATATTGATCCTAATTCATAATATTTGTATTTATGTTGAAATGTAACACTGGTATCAAAGCTAAATTTTGAAATGCATGAATAGATAAAATCATGTGTTCATAATTTTAAGAATGCGTGCAAATAATAACATGAAAATAAAACCATGTCATCTTATCTATAATGTAGATTGATATTTAATGTTTATCACTATTCATTTTATTGAGTATGATAAATAAATGTTATTAAAGTAAGTTTTTTTTGCTTTCTTAACTTTTGTCGTCTTTCTTCCCGTTCATCTCTACTCCTTGAAAATTGTTTGTTTGTTGAAGATATTCCTCTAAGAAGTTCAAATTTTGTGTGAACGTTGTGATTTGAACCAAAATATGTTTTGGTAAGATTACATGCAATTGTTTGCTTTAGAAGAATTTGACTAATTCTCTATACTCAAGGAATATTATATTTTTGGAATCTTTCATTTTGTTTTACTCTTTGCTTGCCAATGAATCTAACAAGTCCTTGGGTTCAAATTTGTGAATATTGATCCAAAAAACACACAGAAAAAAAGAGGCTATTGAAACCCTTTTATTGTTTATTGTTACTAGCGAGACCATCGGTAATCCAAAGAGGAGCCACAAGTACGCACCTTATTTGTCAATAACCTAAAGAGATAGGCACATGATTTTTTTTATTTAAAATAAATTAATAAAAAGGGAAAAGGGCTAATAAAATGAAATGGGCCAAGGCTATTTAAGGAATGGTAAGAGGTTTAAGGAATTAGTTGCCCCATTATAGATTTACATTAGAAGTAAAAAAGAAAAAAAAAAGCATTAGAAATTAGTTTTTCATAAACTAATTAGTTTAGTTAAATAAATTAGAAATTATTTTCTAATTAAAGTAAACTAATTTGTTTACTTAAATAAACTTTAAAAATATGTTTCTAAATTAGAATAATATTATAAATTAGTTTTCTAATTAAAATAAAATTAGAAAATAAAATTTTAATTAAATTAAACTAATTTGTTTAGTTATACTAAAATTAGAAATAAGTTTCTAAGTACATCAAAATTAGAAATTAGTTTTCTAATTTAATTGAACTAAGTCATTTTATTGAAAAAATTACAATTGTTTAATTAAATTAAACTAATTTGTTTAGTTAAAATTATAAATAAGTTTTTAATTGAACAAAAAATAATTTAAATTTATTAGATCATTAATAATTAGAAATTATTTTCTAATTAAACTAAAACTGTAAAATTGATTAGTTCAATTATAATTTGAATTAGACATAAGTTTCTAATTAAATTAAAAATATTCATGTATTTACTATGATTATAAATGAGTTTCTAAGTCATTCTAAATTTATTGCATAATTAGATTAGTTCAATTAGAAAATCGTTAAGAGAATCAATTAACTATATTCTATGAGCTTGAGTTTGTTTTGTGATAGACAAAATAATTTGTTTATTTTGTGATTTTTGGAAATTTATTTGTGGTTGCCTAATTTTTAAGAATCTATTTTTCATAAAGATGTCCATAATAAAGAGAACACTCAGGTTTCTCCGGACTGAGGCCCATATGAGGCATGATAGTAACATATCTGCACTATTATTCAATATACGTTTATTACCTAAGAAGACTTAACACAACAAGTTATTTAAATCAATAGCATGATGCAATAGTTATATTTTGGAGGTCGTTTAGCTTATGCACAAGCTAAAATAAAGTACATGACCTTAATTTCAACATTACCTCAATCTAAAGGAGAAATGTTAAAAATGCTCTAAAATAAGGAAATGCTTAATGCAAAGAATTATAGTTCGTTAGTGATAACATTTATAAAAGATATTTAAAGAAGGGAATTGATAAGAATGTTATATCCTATAGGCCTCCCAATAGAAATAGTGGGAGCTATTTCATATGGAGCTTTGTGAACTTTGTTACACGAACAAGTTAACTTTTTTCATATAGGATTCATTACCTATGCGCATTTCATAAGTTTTAGTTAAATTTATGTAATATGTTACATAAGAATCGTCTCGAGTATGGTAATTAGCATTTAATTGTTGTATGAATGATGATTAAACATATTAGTGAACTTTAGATTTCATAAGTAAATTTTAATATACTTATTTACTCCGTGAACAATTTACATGACTTTAATATGCATATATTGCTTTCTTATTGTAGAAACTTAATGCTTTAATAATGGCTACTATTTCAAAGAATATTGTTTTTGAACTTGATAGGGGTGAGAAATTAAACGGTGACAATTAAGAAATCTAAACTATGAAAATCTAATATATGATGGAGTAGCTAAACATAACCATAGATGTTCCTAAGGAGGGAAATACAACTTAACGTAAGAGGGAATGTGACGCATATGAGTTATGGAAAAAGAAGAACTTATTGACTCATATTACGTTACTGAGTAGTATGAACATTGACATCATATGTAAGTTTCAAAAGTATGAATTGCCAAAGACATGTAGTCCATATTGGTTTCACGTTTTGGAGGTAGTTCAATAACCAAAGTAAAGTAAATCATAATTATGTTTGATACTTATAAGAAGCCCCCAGCACCCAGATCATGCAATGCAAAATCATCTGAGGCATATGTCTAACATGGTAAATAAGTTGTGAGATGTTGGTTATAAGCTTTCAAACGAGCAACAAGTGCAACTTGTCATTTGTTCATTGCTCAGAATTGGGAACATATGAAGATTTATATTATGAGAGAGCATCAAGATGATGGAAGATGTTGCAAGGTACCTTATTTAAGAAGAAGAGCGTCTTAAAGCCTTAAATTTGTCTTTTGAGTTATATACAATTAATTCTAACTCATATAAAGCTATAAATAAGAAACACAAGCATCCCAATGGACCTAAGTAGAAGAAGAATAAGAGATTCAACCACTCTACTTAGGACTTCAAGAAAACCAAGTGCAATTAACATGGAATGGGAAACTTTCCCTTAAAAAAGAGGAACATAAAATGAATAAAGTGATATAACCCTAGAATAAGGGCTACTTTATTTGAGATTATACCGAATAAAAAAAGGTACAAAAATATGGTATAAACATTTATTTAGTGAATGTTTCTTGTTTAGTTTTTCTAACTGAATCACATCATTTTAAGATTGCAGTTTTAAGAGCAACCAATCATATAGTGAAGGATAAAGATACCTTCATAGCGTTTTCTAAACTCCCATATAGAAATAAATAACTTTATATAGATAATAATTCTATAGTTGTTGTATAAGGGATTGATACATACAAGTTAGTCACACGTAGTGGTCTTAGTTATATGTAGTGGTCAACCCCTCATCTTACATAAAATATTGTATACTCCACAGATTCGTCAAAATCTTCTTTCTGTGTTAAGGTTGGTTAGACTTAGATTTAATATAAATTTTCATAATGATGACATGGATTTGTATCTTGAATTTGTTTATTATGGTTTTAGTTTCATATTTAACGGTTTTATTGTACTAGATGTTATGGATACAAATAATAATATTAGTTGTTCATTGTTTATATTTTCTAATAACTCTATCATTGATGTAGTTTTATGACACTATGTCACATTGGTCAAAATCGAATTAGTCAATTAGTTACAAAAAAGCCTTTAAAGCAATTTAAGTCAAGTAGATCTACTAATGTGTGAACATTATCCAATTGGTAAAATAATAAGAAAGCTATTTGGAAAGGGAATATAAGCTTTATATCCATCGCAATTAATCCACTATGACTTATATGGTCCAATAAATGTAAGGGCAAGATGTGGGAAAGTCCATTTCATCACCTTTATAGATGGCTTTATAAGTAAGGAGATAGGAGCTCCAACCTAGAGATGGGCGGACAGAGGTCTGAGGAAAGAAAATACGTTCGACCAAGGAAAGAGGAAAGCCACGCAAAGTTAGCTTCACCTTTTTCTCTTCTGTAGCCTTATCTTCTAAGGCGAGGCGAGGCCACTCTATATCTTATATCTCTATCTATTCATGTATGGGGTGGGGGAGGAAAGTATGAGGGTTCCTTTTAGTTTTTGAAAGAAAGTGCATTTCATCACCTTTATAGATGACTATAGTTAGTATGGTCATGTCTATTTGATTTCTCATAAGTCAGAAGAATTAAATTATTTTATAAAGTATATAAATTTAGTTGAGAATCAATTAGATAAGAAAATAAAAGTATTACAAACTGGTCGAGGATAAGAATACTTTTCTAATCAGTTTAAAGCTTTATGTGATGAAAAAAGAATAGAAAGATAGTTAATTATTCCTAGAACTCCACAACAAAATAGTGTTGTCAAAAGACAAAATAGGATACTATTGGAAATGATTAGGTCTATAATGACATAAGTAAATTTACTAATCACTTTTTAGGGTGATGTTACTAACAGCCACTTATGTACTTAATCGTGTGCCAACAAAATAAGTTACGAGAACACTATATAATTTATGGATTGGTTGGAGACCTAATATGTCAAGTCTCATATCTTGAGGATGTGCTACCTACGTTCATCATCTCTCTTACACACATGAAAAATTAGGTCAAATAGGGAACATAAGTATCTTTATAAGATACTTGGAACACTCAAAAGAATATGTGTTTATTGGTAAACAAGGTAATGAAGGAGTAACTAAATTTGAATAATGAGATGTAACATTATTAAAGAATGGTTTTTTAAAGTAGGGTGAAATAAGAAAAGACTTATTATTATATGAGACTCTTGATCAATATGTTACTGTTATGAGGAATCAAGAAGAGAAACTTCAACCAAATCAGAGTAATTCTATTGAAAGTTTATCTATGATGACTGATTCGAGTGGGAGCAATCAGATGAATCATGAATTTGTTTATAAACAACTTCATTTAAGATGAAGTAATTTAGGAATGATTCCCCTTTTCTCTTTGAGATAGAAGGGGAATATTATATGATTGTCTTACAAGAGGAAGATGAGCTAAGAAATGCAATGAGGTTCTTACTAGTCCTGCTGAAGAAGAATGTATGAAAGCAATGAAAGAAGAAATGACTTCTCTAATCTTCAATCAAGTATATGACTTGGTTGATCTCTTTGAAGGGCATAAAGCTATTGAGAATTAATGGGTTCTCAAAATAAAATGAAAGTCTAATTTTAATATCAAAAGATACAAAGCATGCCTTATAGTTAAGAGATATACAATACAAGAGGGTATTGATTATAAGGAAACATTTTCATCTATTATGAAGTTTACTTTAATCTATCTTATTCTAACCACATTGGCCAGTATAGATCTTAAATTACATCAAATAGATGCAAAGAATAATTTTCTCAATGGAGAATTAGAGGAAGAAATCTATATAGAATAACCTGAAGATTTTATCAAGGTAGGCCAAAAAAATATATTAATTATTAAAGTCGATTTATGTCCTGAAGTAGTCTTCAAGGCAATGATACATTTATTTTCATAATATAATCGTTTCGCACAGTTTTCAAATAATCAATTAGAACTATTGTGTTTATATTAAGATATCTAAAGATAAATTTGAGATTTTAGCTTTATACGTGATTGATATATTGACTACATGTAATGATTGTATGTTCATTAAGCAAATCAAATACTGGTTATTATTTAAGTTTGAAATAAAAGACATAGGTGAAGCTATATATATTCTTAGAGTTAAAATTTCAAGAGATCATTTGAAGAGATTGTTATCGCTTTCTCAAGCAACATATATTCAAATAATTCTTGAACAATTTCATATAAAAGATTATAAACCAATTAATAATCCTACTACTAAAGGTGAAGGCCTCAATAAGAGAAATTATTTGATATTTCCATAAGAAAGGGAATAAAAGAAGAAAGTTCCCTACTTTAGTGCAATTAGAAGTCTCATGTATGCAATAATGTGTACAAGATTAGATATTTGTTACGTTGTTGAAATAGCGAGCAAATATTAATTAAATCTATGATAATCACATTGGAAAAAAGTAAAGAAAATATTGAGATATCTAAAAGGTACAATGGATTATGTATTATATTATCAATGAAATGACCTCTGTATACAAAAATGTAGAGACATTAATTGAGGAAGAGATTTCGAAAAAAGAAAATTTATCTTAGCAATATCATAGAAAACTAAGAAACCGTGCTACATTACATTGTCCACAATAGAAGTTGAATTCATAGCATTCTCAACTATAATACAAGAGGTTGTATGGCTTCATCAATTTTTTATTTATTTATGGATTATTAAAAGCAAAATTGATCTAGTAAACATCAACTGTGATAGTCAAGGTACAATCGCACACATAAAAGATGTAAAATTTCATTGTAAAACCAAACATATAGATATCAAGTATAATTATATGAAAGATGTAATTGCATGATGAAAAGTGAATATGAAATATATCTACAAGAGATATGGAGGTAGACCTAATGACAAAGAAAATTTTTCGATATGCATATATTGAGCATGGAAAGTCACTAGGACTACAATGATATTGAAATATAATGATAAACCTTTTTCTTTATATGTTCACTCATTATAATGTCATTTTTGAATGTAAATGTATGATAAGGATTATATATTGTGTAATATTTGATTCATGAATACATTTATTTTGCACAAATATATTTGGAGATGAATAAAAAATAAATGAGACAGATTACAAATTGACTTTTTCATATAGACATTCGCCTATAATATTAGTGATCATTAGAGATGAGGCAGGTTTAAAATTTATTATTTAGGTGATAATTGAGAGCACAAACTTAAACTATAAATACTGCCTTGAATACTAAGGTTAAGATATAAAGAAATTGGTTCAAAGTTATTAAATTATCACTATATCTGTCTGAAGATGCCATATGTAACTTCTAAAAAGTTTTGAAATAGATAAGTAAATTCAATTTAAATATTTAATGTGTTTTAACTATCATTTGTACGATATTTCTTGAGTAAAAGACGTTCAAGTTAAATAAGTAGGTAAATATCACAACATATAACTCGTACTGTGTGTGTAAAAAACGACTGCAATAGAGATTAATATGAGTCTTAAGATCTCATCTTATATCGTGTAAGACCCTAAAATTTGAGAGAAAAACAATCGTACGGAACAATTTTAAGAAAGTAAATTAAATTGAATTCAAAAGAAAATTAAGAATAGAGGAAGGTCATTTATTTTGGTTGATAACTCACATGAAAAGTATTCAAAGATGACTATTATCTCATTAGTAAAAAAAATTGAATACATTCATGACATGATAAAACAAATGAAATCAAGGAATAATAAAATGTGAGACATGACTTAAAGTATAACATACTAAATCTACTCAAAAGAATTGATTCATTAGTTGAGAAGTCATATATTCCTAATAGATATATGATAATGTACTCCTGTAGTATACTGGTCGTACGAGTTAATAGACAAGTATGAGAATTATAGAATTCCAATCGAACAAATCAATTATGTATGAGTGGGAAATAATAGACAATGTCCACCCATGATTAGGTCATCACATACGCTATATTAGTTACTTAACTGCAAAAGACTGTTAACTGTGTTAAAATAAAATAAATCAAATGATTTATCATTGTTTTAAAGTGAAGAAAAGATTATCCAAAAAAGATTCTACTGCAAGTGAACGTCTTTTAAATTATAGAAATTAATGAATAATTCATAAGTAATTATTTTTTTAGATTATGCATATATTATAATATTGATCTGAATTTGTAATTTTTGTAATTATATTAAAGTCAAACACAGCATTTAGGTAATAGGTCAACTTGATGTGCAAGATGATAAATTAGTCCAAACTTCAAATCAACTTAATTTGATAAGATTTAAGTTTAAGTTCGATAAATAGTTAAATTTAATCAATTATGACAAATTATTTGTGACTTGATTCTTCTTAATGTTAACGAACTATATCAAAATTGACGTAGGTTGAATTGAGCATAAAGTCTTTTATGGGATTCAAATCTTTTAGGGCTTAGATCCGGACTCATTATCAGCCCTATTCGAGTAAGCTAAAAGATCAGTTACGAAATGTGGACTCCTACAAAATAAAACTAATAATGAAGTGTTGACCTGGGAAAGGATGAGCCTCTTTGATCTCATCTTCATTTTATTTTTTACCTTCTCTGAAAACTTCATAACTAATATTTGAATAAAAAAAACAAATTACCTTAAATAAAATTTCCCAACCTTCATCTATTGCATTAATTACCCCAGTAATGTAGTTATAACCAACTCATGTTTCCTTAAGTAAATTCCTGAAATTCTTGCAATGTTTCTTGAAGACATGTTTTAATATTCTTCCAACCAAACTTGGCAAAAGTTGTAGTAGTTTGATTTCCCTTTTTCACTTTTTCAACCATTAATGAAATTAAACGCATCTCGATTGCATCATTCCACATCTCTTCTTTTTCACTTATCTCCACACAATCATTAGAAGAATTCACATTGTTCAAAGCTTCTATCACTATAAAGTAATTACAAGTGAAAGAAAAAAAAAAGGCAATCAACATCACATTTTGTTAAATAAAAGGAATTAAAAAATAAAAAAAGCTATAAACAACTTGAAGATCATGCAATAAAAATCTATATATCACATTAACTAACCATTGTCTCAAGCTATAAATAATATTCAAGGATGATGGAAACAAAATAATGTTTATTGATGCAAGATATGAAATATCATAGACAATGGAAGATAGAAGGGACATTGTATCTAAATATAATATGGATATAGACTGACTAAACTACAAAGCAATTAAAAATGATGAGCAAAAACTTTTGACAATATGGATGAAACACTAACAATCAATTTGAATATAGTCCTGGTGAATTCCAGAAATATAAAGACAAAATTATGGAGTTCAAGACATAACAATAATTGAAATGCCATAAAATACAAGTATTGTAAACCCAAATGATCATGTTTTTTGAAACCTTGCATCCAGATTCCAAAAATATAAGAACTATAAACAAAAAACCATAGGAGTTTTGCCACTAACACAAACCCATAAAATTCAAATCCACGAAGTCTTTGGCTTAAATCAAGAATAAAAAACAAAATTAAAAAATAAAGCAAGGTCAAGTTTACCATAAAATAACTAGTTTTCCAATAATCACACTTTCAAAAGGTAGGAAATTGCTAGAAAAAAAGAGATGCACCTCAGAGAAACAAGAAAAACAAATGATGGGTGAGTACAAACAATCGCCTAAAACTTGCCAACACTACCAAATCTACATAGAAATGCCTACAAGTGAGGAGATCTGCTCAGATTTAACAATATAGAAGAGATTGAAGTGAAAAAAAAAAGAAAATTGTTGAAGTTTGTCAAGATCCATAACTTCGTCGCACACTAGAGCAAGGAACAAGGAGCACGCAATAGGAGCAAGGAGCAATAAGAACGACGAAAGAAGCAAGGAGAATGGAGTAAAGAGCAATGAGAACGACAAAGGAAGCAAAGAGTAAGATGAAAGGAGCAAGGAGAACAACGCAAAGAGCAAGGAGCACAAGAGGCAGTGTTTTTCTACTGTAGAGAAATATTTTCTTTGCTTTTAGAAATGTGTTTAAAAAACATAGAGAAACATAGATTTTCTATTTTTCTAATTTTGTTTTTATTTCTACATTTTCATAAACATAAAAATAAAACAAATTCAAATCAAACATGTTTTTCACATAAGTTTTTGTGACAACAAAAACAAAAACAAGAAACAAGAAATATAAACGAAAGCAAATGACCCCTTAGTGTGTTTGAACTATCATTTGTACAGTATTTATTTAATTAAAGACATTCAAGTTAAACAAGTGGGTAAATATCGTAACATATAACTCATACCATGTGTGTACAAAACAACCACAATAGAGATTAATATAAGTCTCAATATCTCATTTTATATTGTGTGATGCCTTAAAGCTTGAGAGGAATCTCATTATATATCCTTATGACTATTATCTAATTCTTTATAATTGAATTTAAGACTTGCTACTTTAGGTTCTTACTAAAAAATTATATATGATACAATTTTAAAAAAGTAAATTAAATTGAATTTAAAAGAGAATTAAGAATAGAAGAAGGTCGTTTATTTTGATTAATAACTCACTTGAAAAGTATTAAAAAATGACTATTATCTCTTTAGTAGAAAATTTGAATTAATTCATGACATGATAAAACAAATGAGATCAAGGGATAATAAAATGCGAGATATAACTTAGAGTATAATATACTAAATCTACTAAAAAAGATTGATTCATTAGTTGAGAAGTCATATATTTCTAACAAATATATGATGCTTTCGTAGTATGTTAGTCGTACAAGTTAATAGACAAGTATGAGAATTACAATATTCCAATTGAACAAATTAATTACGGATGAGTGGGAGATAGTAAACAATGTCTACCCATCATTAGGTCGTCACATATGTTCTATTAGTTACTTAACTGCAAAAGACAGTTAACTATGTTAAAAGAAAATAAGTCAAATGATTTGCTATTATTGATAAAAGAAGAAAAGATTATCGAAAAAGGATTCTATTGCAAGTGAAAGTCCTTTAATTTGTAGAAATTCAAGAATAATTCGTAAATAATTATTTTTTAAATTATGCATATATTATGATATTGATCTAAATCCGTAATCTTTGTAATTATATTGAAATCAGACACAACATTTAAGTAATAGGTCAACTTGATGTCCAGGGATGATAAATTAGTCTAAACTTCAAATCAACTTAATTTGATTAGATTTCAGTTCGAGTTTGATAAATAGTTAAATGTTAATTAGTTATGGCAAATTATTTATGACTTATTCTTCTTAATGTTAACGAACTATGCAAAATTTGACATAGGCTGAATTGAGCATAAAATCTTTTAGGGCTTAGACCCTGACTCATTATCAGCCCTATTCGAGTGAGCTAAGAGATCTGTTACGAAATGTGGACTCCTACAAAATAAAACTAAAAATGAAGGGTTGCCCTGGGAAAGGATGGGCCTCTTTGATCTCATCTTCATTTTAACTTTTACCTTCTCTTAAAACTTTTTTAAATAAATATTTTATTATTAATTATTACTAATTAATGAATAACAATGCCTGGTCCAAACTTTATCGTCTTTACCTTCAGATTTTTGCAACCAAAAAGAGCAATAAAGAACCAAATGCTGGGACTGAATATAACGGTCAAAGAGCTTCCAATTTTGATGTCAATTTGTCTAGTTCACATAAACTGGGGCACGAAAAGATGGGATTGGAAATTAAAAGGGAAAAAAAAAACATGAATTCCCAGTTGGATCAGAAACATTTTGGTCATGTAACATTAGTCCATGAAATTTGTGAAGCGCCAGTAGCCTTCACCTTAAGATCTCACATTCCGGTGAGTAGCCTAACTGTTCAGTTTCCCAGCTCAGTTTTGAAGCAACAATTTCATGCTTTGGAAAATATTCCTGAAAACCAAGAAATTTTAGAGCCATTAATTTGAGAAAATAGTTGAATGAGAAAACCGGTGTCAAGTACCTCCATTTTCTTCACCAGCTCTCTTGGGGTAGGAGCTGACACTATGATATGGCGTGCACTTGGCTTAATGAACCCATCCTCTATTGCTTTGTCAATGAATGACAAGAGTGAGTTGTAATATCCATCAACATTCAGCAATCCCACCTGTAGATAATTTGCTGATTAATCAAACCGGTATGATAATTAAGTCTAATTGTAAATGATTAAGAGGAAGATAAATGGGCTTTACTGGCTTGTCATGGATACCAAGTTGGGCCCAAGTTATGACTTCAAGGAGCTCTTCGAGGGTCCCGTAGCCACCTGCATGCACATTCATTATAATAGGACTAGTCTTTGTATTCATTTCTTTTGCTGTTGAAAGCAAAAACCATAGGTAATATGGTATTTAGTTATTTCTAAGTGATTGTACTGCGGTAAATTTATGGTTATTAGCATGCCAGGGGAAGTAGTACTCTACGGCAGAGGAAATTGAAAGTGGACCTCATAGGGTAAGTGCTAGTCAGAAGCCTAATTTCCACTGTCAGATGATGATGACAATGATATAAAAACCAGTGGCTAGGGTTTCAGGGTTATTTTTCCTTTTCCGTTTCCTTTTTTTTTAACTTTTTCTGTAAAAAATCCCTTGTAGGTCTAAGCAAGAAGCAGATGCTCTCTTTAGTCAACTTGTGGCATTCAAAATAAGCGAGAAGTGCAGGTTTCTGACGCAAACTATCATAACATTGAGAACCAGACATTAACCTGATGATACAACATCTCTATTTCTGAAATTATTAACAACTGATGATGGTCTTTGTTAAAATTTGATTCATCCAAGTAATTGTTGAGAAAAACCTTCACTTCTTTTGGACTTTAAGCACGAAATTCTTCTTTTTTTTTTAATGTATTTGAGCTTGCTGGTGCAAGGTGTATGAAGAAAATCCCCAGTTCATATACCAACCAGGTAATGCAATGAAGGCATCAGATTGTCTAGCCATCTCAGCTTTTCTTTGGTGCATATCAGCAACTGCCTTCACTTCCCCTACTGTTTCTCCAGTTATCTGCAAATTATAGTGCCCTGGGTCCTAAGTCAATATAAAACAATGCATAAAAGACACCAAGTCTTGTGGGGAGACAGTGTGAAAGAGAAAGGGATTAACAGAGAGGCAATGATGAGTTTAGCAGAAGTGGTGGGCTCAATCCAGAGTCATAAAAAAAGAAGAGAAGAGATAGAGGAGCTAGTTATAAAACAAAAGAAAATGCCCTGAAACATCTTCTTATCATAAGTATTTTGTCAAGTGGGTATGTACGAAGTATCAAGATGTTAACAGGTGAATTGACGGCCAGAAATCATTTAGAAAATCAGATAGAATCCTTGAAGAAGCCATTAGAAGGTCTAACTTAGAAGCTGCATGAACC
Source organism: Pinacopodium congolense (assembly GCA_028565735.1). Lineage (NCBI taxonomy): Eukaryota > Viridiplantae > Streptophyta > Magnoliopsida > Malpighiales > Erythroxylaceae > Pinacopodium > Pinacopodium congolense. Next base: position 11,830,903 of record JAOXYD010000135.1, read on the forward strand.
AATACAGTCGCTTCTTTTTTCTTTTTTTTTTTCCTTTCAAGATAACAAAGAAGAGGTAGCAAATAACCAAAAAGTAGCTACCACACAAGATTTGGGGAAAAAAAAAAAAAGAAGATACTATTTAGAAAGAAACACATGGTGATTTCCCTATCTATCTTCACACATATAATCATATAACACGTAAAAAAGTTTCATGCTTGATAGTCATGTTCGTGGTTTATATTGTTACAAGAGAAGGTATTAGGAGTACTAAGTAAGGAGGATACCTCTCTGGGCATAAGTGTTTTGGGGATGACTCTGCAGAACAAACCAAGATAGAAGTTGGTCACTCACTAAGAACAAATGAATATCTGTTCTCAACTCCGATTATCAAAAGAAGAGCAATGTGGAAGAGAAACATATTGAACTGTAGATGCCTCACCCAATCACATGGCGGCCACCATCATAAACAGCTTGAGAAACCAAGCCCATCAAGCCAACACTCCCTCCACCATATACGAGATCTATACTTCTTGATACCTTGAAGAAAAAACAAAAATGTATGCATCTTTCAAACATTCTTTACTTTAGTACCCATGAAAGAACATTTTCCTTGAAGCATGACAAGAAAATGAATCACGATACATCAAAAGTCAATTGAGAGACTTGATCTCAAATGCAGCTCAGAAACAGAGAAATGACATTCTGGATACCAAGTTTGGAGTAATTGAAGCAGGGGCCAAGCAGAGGAATCAGAGCAGGAAGCCAACACGAGAACACAAGTTTTAAGTGACATTAAACACAATGAAGCAGTACAGAAGCAAGTTGAACAAGTGCTGTGAGGAGAGAAAAACTGAAACTTCATGAAAATTGGAGAATTGAAAGAAGAGAAACAGGGCTTTAAAGCAAGAGCCTGAGATAACAGAGAAGCATTAGTACCAATTCTTTTCCAAGCTCAACAGCAGCCTCCTTATAGCTGTTCTTCTTTCCAGGACTACTACCACAGAACACACAAATTCTCTTGAACTTGGATTGCTTCACTTCCATCTCCATCTCCATCTCCATCTCTCTCTCTCTCCCCCTCTCTCTCAAGCAATAGCTTATCTTCTATGTGTAAGTAACTCACCAGAGCTTGACAGAGTTTTTGGAGTGGATTCGTGCATATATATATAGGAAGAGCACTGGCATACATAAAACTTCATATGGTCCATACTTTTAAGGACCATGATGCAATCTTTTGCCTCGCTTCTCGCTTCCATTGTAGTTTAGCTAGCAAGCTCAATAGCCAATCAAAATTTTCAAGGTTTATTCAAATTTAATGGGCGAGTATGTGCACTTTTTTATATTTATTTTATTTTTTTATTTTATATAATTTATTCAAAGCTAACGTAATTTAAAATTATATGTCAACTCTACAAAGAAAATTAAAAAAAACTAGACAAAATAAAGTATGTTTGTTTTCACTTATATTTTATATTTTTCTATTTTTAGTTTTAAAAACAGAGAAATAGAAAAAAATATGTTTGACTTATTCTGTTTTATTTTCTTATTTTTAAAATCAGAAAAATAAAAACAGATAAAGAGAAATAAAAAATGATGTTTTCTACTTTAAAAAACAGATTTTGTAAATATATTTTTTTATATTGAATAATTAATATAGTTTATGAACTAATAATATATTTTTAAGGTGTATAAGAGTATTTTAGTCTAATAATTTAAGTTTATTTTATATTAAATTATTTTTTTATTATAAATCTCAACCAAATATTTTTTATTTTTTATTACAAATATTAACCAAACATATTTTTATTTTTCTTTATAAAAAACAAAAATACAAAAATAAGAAATAAAAACACAAAGTAACAATAAAAAATAGATGTGATACTAAACAGTTCCTAAATTAAGCGTATCTACCCCTTTAATTTATTATGTATAATTAAAATTTAAACTAGAATAATGAAAATCACACAGAAAATAATTCATTCAAAAGAATTTAAGTAATAGGCACCAATTAAGATTCATATTTTTTTATCATTAAATAGTCTTTAAATAATTTTTTTAAATGAAATGATCTAGCATTAATTTTAGTATTATATTATCTTCTTTACTTTCTTAAACTTTCTTAAGTTACACAAATGCTATTATAATTTTAGATCATCATGCAGAAAATTTTGAACATGTACTCTTATATAATTTTCAAATTAATTTTTACATCTTAAAATTTTTATTTAATTTTATAAAAACACATCTTTATTACTAATTTGGTTATAATTATTTAATTGACCTTTATTTTACAATTTTTCATTTGTTATAATCAAAACCTGATATTCAATTATTTTTATATTATGTTAAATTGCTAAAATTATCAATTAATTTTTTTTTTAACAAAAAAAGGGAAGAGTGTTATCCAAGAAGATGTGGTAACCACGTCAGTTTTACATGGGAGGCTATATATCTACTAGTTCCTTTCAATAAATTACGACATTTAAGTATATTCCAAAAATTCGTGTTTTTACCGGTGTATTAAATATCGTATTGGTATTGATGTTAAATTTGTCTAAAAATAGTATTGTATTAGTACCGATTAATACCGGAACCGTTTCGAATAATTATTTAAAATTATAAATTAATTTCTAAATTTTATAAAATTTGTAAAATAATCTATAAATATATTATATTATGTGAGTTTTAACTTAATTTTAAACTTAAAACATTAAAATATAAAAAATTTTCATTTTATTTTTATTTTTATTTTTTAGTATGTGCCGTACCGATTGAAACTGATCGGTATTTACTTCTAAAATAGAACTTAACCGTTCCATTCCAGTTTCGGTTCAAAATGAAACGGAACGGAACTGAATACTTTGGTCTATACTCGTTCCATTTTCTTTTCACTTGTCCTAAATATTCGACTTGAGAAACCGAATGAATCTTCAATAGGCACCGTGGTCACAAATGCTGCCCTCTTACCTTTATTTCTCCTTCGAAGAACTGGTATAAAAGGTAAGTATATTCTCCTCTTACATATTTTAACATTAGTAAATAACTCGTAAATTTCCTAAACAAATAAGTTAAAAGAATATTATGGTTACAAATTTTAATCCATATGCTTATCAGAATTTGAAAAAAGCAGTCTTATCTCTATTATTAATCCAAACCTTTAAATTGTTAACTAGTTTAACTATGTAACCTGATTAATTTATGAAATGATTAGTAACATTTAATAATAAGATATTATTATACCTGAAGTTTTTATTACAAGACATACACGTTTTATGCGTGGGAAACAGTTTGACAGCAACAAACTTACTTCTGCCACTTCCTCACTTTCCCCACTTCCTGCTCCATTTAACCTTCTTGTCCCACTTCCAATTCTCCCTCTACTTAGTTCCATCTTCTTTACTGTTGGTGTTTCCTCGCTAGTTAGGACATCTCCAACTGAACTTTATTATAGAGGAAAAGCATTAAATTGGAGGTAGATTGAACTCTAATTCACTTTCAATCAGTGTTTTAAATATCGTACTAGTATTAATATTAAATTTGTCTAAAAAATAGTACGGTACCGGTACCGATCAATACCAGTACCGTTTCAGATAATTATATAAAATTATAAATTAATTTATAAAATTTATAAAATAATCTATAAATGTATTATATTGTATAGTTTTTAACTTAACTTTAAATTCAAAAAAATCAAAATATAAAAATTTTTTTTTAAAAAAAAATTATTTTATTATTTTATATTTTTTTCAGTACTGACTGATACCGACCGGTATTGGCCTGTATTGGCGGTACCAGTCGGTACCGACTAGTATTTGCATCTGAAACGAAATTTGTCCGTTCCGTTCCGGTTTCGGTCCGGAACAGATCCGAAAACACTGCCTCCAATTTCTCCTCCATTTTGGAGATGTACAGTACCACACCATTATTGTTTACTTTTCTTTTTTCCTTTTTATAACTTTTTTTTGGCACAAAGGAAATGTTAACATTTATATGCCCAGCTATGATTAGCTTACGAGGGGCTTGAACTCAAGGCTGGAAGTACTTAATGGCTCCCACGAGGATACATCTCTAATAATTATTTTATAAAAGTTTAATCTAATGAATAAAGTTTGACGATTTATTTAATTCAACATATTTCAACGTCCGATTAATGTAAAAGACTTTATATAAGTAGATAGGATCACAAGCTTCAGAAACTTGGGCAAATAATTACATGT
>JAOXYD010000135.1:11852115-11892780 GCA_028565735.1 Pinacopodium congolense
GTGAACATAATTATAATATTAATTGTAAGTCATAAATGCACTCAAAAGAGAGAATGAATTGAGTTTTCTATAATTTTTCTAAACTAATAACTTAAATTAATTTCAACTACATGAAATCCTTATATTAAAATTTAACCTAGATGGTATGTCAGCAATTATGCTAAATATCCATAATATCAATATAAAGAAATAACATAATAAAGGGAAATTAAAGAGTATATGATAAGGAGAATACATAAGATTTTAATAGTAGTTTAATAATAACCTTAATTACCTATATCCACTCTTTAGTAATAGTTTTAGATGTTTCACTAAATCAAAAATAATAATAATGTACAACTTCTTATTTAGATAAAGAGAAACCCTTAGAATCCCAACCTTCTTTATAGAGGGTGAAGAAAAAATTTTAACCAATTTTTTGCAAGGTAAAGAGGAGAGGAGCCTCTACAAAATAAAAGTTCCTTTGAGCACAACAAACATAACTTAAAAGGTGTTTCACTTGAAACTTAAAAATCAAAGAGTTGTTATGCTTTCCAATATGAATAATGAACCTCTTGAAAGATTAATAAAACACAAATTGTTTGATTGAAATCAATAAAACTAAAGTTGAAACTTGAAATAAGAAGATTGAACAATAATGACTTGAAAGCACTTGTTACTTAAAGTTTAATCACTTTGTATGCTCAGTGCATAAAGATTCTTCCAAACGACTTACCAATAACATTTATAGAGTTTAGAAACTTAAATGGTTGCTAGACTCATTTACTAGCTGCTAGGAACGAAAAATATATTGTTTCTCATAAATCTACCTATTTTCAGCTATTCAGTCGACTAGTATTAATGTTGTAGTCAACCACTCCTCCCTTTAGGTAAACCATTGTACCTTTTTTTTAAGGAATTAGTTAACCAATCCTTAACCTTGGTTAATTAATTGTCTTAAAAACTTAACTGCTCAACCAGTTTGAAAACATTTGTTGATTGATTATTCTACAGACTTATTTCTAACTTTTGCAACACACGAAAATCAATTCAAACATTCTAAAAACTAACTTCTTTATTCCAAAAATAAATCAAAACACCTTTCACAAGTTCTCTAAAAAAATTTGGTGATTAAATCCCATTAATTAAACTAAAAAATTCCAAATGTCAATACATATAACTTTAACTACAATTTGAAACTTTCTATTTTAAAATAAAATTTAAACAATATCCAAATCATTCCTTTTAGTTCAAAACTAATTCATAAAAGTTTTAAAACATTCTTAAAAATATTTTGAATACTACGACATTAAAATTAAACACAAATACAATATTTGTCTTGGTTTGTGCAAATTTAGCCATATTTGGAAACTTTTGTTTTCAAATGAATTATAAGACAATCCATACAAATTCTAAACTTGTTTCTTTTACTTAAAAAATATTACACACAAGTTTTAAAACCTTTTTAATGCTTTTTTCGATTTCCAAAATGATTTATTTCACTTAATCACAAATTTGATCTATTTAGTGAAAAAAAAAATATGCAACTTTAAAACCAAGTTTAAAACTACCTAACTAATGTTCTTGAAGCTCTAAAATATTTGTTCTTACATTGTCTTCAATTTTGGTCTTTAGCTTAAACTTTTCACTTGCATTTTACTTCTAAATAAACCTATCTTTCTAACTTTATACCAAAACCTTAAATCATTAATAGAAATCATGCTTTGTTATCATCAAAGTTAAGATTGGAATCTCCCTTAGTTCAATAGTCTCCCCTTAATTCATACATTGAAAAAAAATTATACTCTCTAAATATATGCATTAATTCAATTGGGATCAATAGCATATAAAGGGAATTTAAAAAAACGAAATGCATCAAAAACATATATTATGCATCTTAAGCTTCAAAATATATATATTATGCATATTTTGCATTAAAAATGCATGTTAACCTATATTATTCATGTTATGAATTAAAATAATATAATTTGCATTAAAACACCTAATTCACATATTATGCCATAAAAATGCAAATCATAAACATAATTATGATTCAAGCAATTAATCTTGCTACATGAAACAACTAATATCACATAAACTTCTTCCTCTTATTGACATCATCAAAAAGCTATAAAAGAGTTTAAAAAGATGCCAATTGTTATATAATCAATTTTATAGAGGAGCTCACAAATCATGGTTGAAAAACATGTATAAATACACCAAACAAATTTGAAAGGGCATGCTTAAACACATAAGTTTCAAATAGTCCTACTATCAATCATGCATAATCCTCTTCTAGTCATGTAAAACCTATCCTCATTAAGATATCAGCAAGTTAGTGTTGTGTATTAAGAAACTCCAATTTTATGCCACCATTTTGCACTTGATCTCTTATCAAATGATATCTATTCGTAATGTACTTAGTTAAGGAATGTTGAATTTAATTTTTGGTTAGGAAAATGGCACTAGTGTTATCATACCGAATAGGAATCTTAATAAGCTTCATGCCATAATCTTTAAGTCATTGCCTAAACTTAAGCATTTGGTCAAAAGAACTACTGATCGCTATATATTTTGCTTGGACGGTTGATAAATCTACTAAATTTTATATCTTACTAAACCAAGATACTAATGCATTTCCTAAAAGTAGACAAGTGCAAGATTTACTCTTCCTATTTAAAAGGCTACTAACATAATTCACATTAGAATAGCCAACTAAATCTATAATTGAATTCCTAAGATACCATAATCTTATAGATGTTATTCCATGGAAATACATCAAAATTATCTTAACAATTAAAAGATGAGACTCTCGAAGACTTGATTGGAACTGAAAACATAAATATACACTGAACATGATATCAGGCTTACTTGTAATAAGATATAGCGAACTACCTATCATGCCTTTTTATAACTTAACATCTGTGGGTTTGCCTTCTTCATCTTTATTCAACTTAATGGTTACAGTTATAGGGTTCCTAATAGTTTTTCTTGGCTTGTTCCAAACCTTTTGAACAACTCCTTGGTATACTTGACTTAAAATGAAATTTCCATCTTTCATTTACCTAGTTTGAAAGCTAAGACAGAAATTAAGCTCTCCCTATTCATACTCATCTTAAACTCTTTGCTCATATACTCAAAAAATTCTTCCTATCATTAATAACTCCAAAAAAAATTCATCAATATAAATTTAAACAATCAAGATATCATTCTTTCCATTTTAAGAGAGAGAGTTAATTTCACTTTACCCTTAGAAAAATCATTTTGTAATAGAAATGTACTTAACCTCTTATGCCAGACTTTATAAGCTTTTTTTAAATCATTTCACATTTTTGAAAGATTATAAACATAGTTAGGTGTATCATAGTTTTCAAAATTGAGGATTATTTTATATCCTTTTTCTTGACTAAAACCATAAAAGAATATACTCTTGACATCCATTTGATAAAGTTTAAAACCCATGTAAGATGTAAAAGCAAGATGTAAAAGCCAGTGACAATGTAGTACCCTCCAAACTAGTAATGAGTGTAAGAATCTCTTCATAATCAATTCCCTCTTCTTGATTATAAACCTTACCTACCAATCTAGCCTTATTTCTCAAAATATTTCCTAGCTTATTAAGCTTATTTTTAAACATCCATTTAGTACCAATAATTTGATGATCATTAAACTTATGTACTAATTTCCAAACCTTATTTCTCGTAAATTAGTTTAATTCTTATTTAATGGATAAAACCTAACTTGTATTATTAAGAGCTTCATCTATAATTTTAGCCTCTATATGAGAGATAAAAGTCATATGGACAAGCCTCTAAATCTATATCTACACCTCTTTAAACATCACCTAACATTTGGTTAGAACAGTGGTCTTTCTTAAACTTCTTCTCTCTAGGCAAACTCTCATCCTTCCTTTTCGCTCTCACTTGGTTTAACAATGGATTCACTATGTGTAGGAGGGGTGTTTAGGTTATTCACTTTTTTTATCGTCTAAGCCTAGTTTCTCCAAATCCTTGGATAAACCTATATCAACATCTTCAACAATCTTCTTCACATCAAAGGGGCTTGACTTATAAAAAATTACATGTATATTCTCTTCAATCATCATAGTTCTCTTAGTAAACATCCTATATGCTCTACTAATAAAGTAATAATGTACAAAAATACCTTCATCAATTTTTACATCAAACTTACCCAGGTCATCTCTAATGTTAAAAATAAAAAGCGTACACCCAAAGACCTTAATAACTCTTTGACTTTTTCTTATACCAAAATTAAGAAGGTGCCTTATCCATATAAGATCTTATATAGACCTTGTTAGATAAATGACATGTATATCTTACAACTTCTATTAAAAAATCTACTCATTCAACATTGTCTTAGCTATCTCTTGTAAAGTTATATTTTTCCTCTCAACAACACTATTTTGTTGAGGGGTTCTAGAAGTAGAGAAATTGTGAAAATTTTGTTTAGTCATAATAACTCTCAAATATCTCATTCTTAAGTTTCCTACTATGGTCACTCTTAATGGATGCAACAATATGACCTTTCTTAAATTGAACTCTTATAACAAATTTAACAAAAAAAACTTATTATTAGCAAGAAATATAACCTAAATAAACTTACTAAAATCATCAACAATCACATAAGCATACAATTTTCTACCTATATTCACAGCTTTAGATGGGATAAACAAGTCCACATGTAAAAGGTATTCACAGCTTTAGATGGGATAAACAAGTCCACATGTAAAAGTTTCAAAGGTATAGATATTATTACTGATTTCTTCTTCTTGAAGAAGCTCTTGGTTTGTTTCCTCATTTGTAAGCATCACATACCTTGTCCTTCTCAAACTTCACCTTTGGTAGCCTATTCATAAGTTTCTTAGTGCTTAGGTTGGGAATGAGATCCATGCTTATATGTCTTAACCTCCTATGTCACATCTAACCGTCTTCACTCATAGAAACAAGACACTTAACATTATAATTAAAGGGATCATTTAAACCAATAGTACAAATTTTTTCCTCTCTCTTACCAACAGAAACAATGCTATTTTCTAACACTATAGAAACAATACAAGATTTTCCTTTAGAACTCACTTTGATTTTTTTATCATAAAGTTAGTTAAAACTTAATAAATAATGCTTTAACCTATATACGAAAAGTACATTATTAATTATAGTATTATTCTTACCAACTTTGCTAATGTCAATAACCAGGCATTATCTCTAAAAGTCACATATCCTTCATGTTTATTCTTTAATGAAATGAATTGAAAAGCAACTCTCGTCATTTGTCTTGAATATCCACTATCTACATACCACTTACTTCTCTTGAAATCCTACAAAACAAAAAATATATATTTTATTTTAGGTACCCACATTACTTTAGTTCCTTAGGGGTTGAATACTTTTCTACTACTTATGCATTCTAATAAACCATGAAACCATGTTTATTTATTAAAACATAACTTTTCTACATGCCTAAAACTTCTATAATAATGACAAATAAAAGAAATATTATAATAATGCAAATATGGCCTCATGTTATACTTAAGTACATTTTAAAGTCTTGCATTCCTAAATTTCCTTCCTTAATGAAATTTAGACCTAGAATATTGATAAGAAATCTTTTTAGATAGCTATACATGCATATGGGGAGCATGTGACAAAGTAGGCCGAAATTTCCTAACATATAGCCTATATGAATTTTATGATATTTGTGCATTTATAAAAAAAATTATGCCTATGTTTAGTTACATGCATATTTCTTCTAGATGTCAGACTAGATGCATAAATAAAGGCATGATAATTTTTCCTAGATTGTGATAATTATTCCATTGTCAAAGGTTTGCCTAAGAATGTGCTCTTTTTCTAAATTTTTGCCTTCAGAAAGATTGTTCTAACATTTGTAATTTCACTCCCTTGAGTGAATACTAAATCATGTGTATTATTGAAAGTCTTTTAGACTCCAAGCATGCTCTCCAACTCCTCCGTACCCTTTAAGAATTTTTCTAAAGATTACTTTAAATGATTTACTTCATTCTTTATAGATTCATTTTTATGAATCAATTTCTTTCTATCATCATGATAAATAATAACTACAATCTTAGATTCTAAATTATGTAAATCCTTCCTTAACTTATAATTTTTTAGCTAAGTTCATCCACCAATTTTAAACATTACTTATATTTAGAAAATATTTTCTTCCTCATGAAGGTCACTCCCTTTAAACATTTCACTAATTCATCATAACTCAATTTTTTCTCAACATCATCATTATCCCTCATCCTCTAATGACATAATCCAAAAGTTGGCAATTTCCTTTTCAGATTTTTCACTCTCCAAATCACTTGAACTTGCCCACATCATGGTTTTCAAAGTTTTCTTCTTCATCCTCTCCTTCTTCTCTTTCTTTTCCTTCTTTCCACTTCTTTCATCCTTCCCACTCTTATTGAGAAGTGGACGTTGAGTAATTATATAACCCACTTTTCCCACATTCAAAATAAACAATATTAGTGGATGCTTTTCTTTTAAGCTCATTTTTACGTTTATCTCTTCTTTTGGAGTATGCCTTCTACTTCAATGGCTTCTTGCATTTCTTTGTGAGGAGAGTTATACCATCTTTACTTTCATCCAGAAAAGTCTCTTCATTGCTTTGATCTTACTTTTATCATCTTAAATGCCAAGTTCTTCCTTTTTGTTACCACTTCCTCCTCCTTGGTCTCTTTGAGTAGAATTTCATGTATGAGAAGAGAGCCAATCAACCCCTTCAAAGATAACAAGTTGAGATCTTTTACCTCTTGAATTACTGCCTCCATTTCTTCCCACTTCTTTGGCAAGGATCTAAGAATTTTTCTAACAAGCTCAACATTAGAATATGATTTTTCTAGACTCTTTAATTAATTGTTGAACCAAATGAAGTTTTAGTCATGTGTTTTGATGATAACAAAACATTCTTATTACTAATGTTTTAGTTTTAATGTGCTAGGAAGAAAGGTTAATGCAAAATATGTAAGGACATGTGGTAGAACCTAAAGTAGAAGAGCATTTATAAAGGAAATGAAGATTGAAGTAAATATTGAAGTGTTTGTAAGAAGATCAAGACAAGATGAAGAAGTTTGAATAGGTTTAGGAATATGTTTTAGTATGTAAGTTTTCTTGATCTTAATCAATGCTTAAAAAGGGCTTACTTTTACATGTCATATTTACATAAGCATTTGTATTTAGGAGTTTTAGTCAAAGTTTTAGTTTTTTGTTGAATTTGTTGATGGCTTTTACATATTAAGAATTGATTTAAAATGACATATAGGTGTAAAGTTTTATAATTAAGGGAAAATTATGTGAGTTGTATGAATATCTTTAAATGTGTTTAAATCAAATTATTGGGTAAATTTTGGCTTTTAAAGTGATTGTGAAAGTTTTATAAACTTTGAAAAGATTTTGAAAATATATAGAATGAAATGTTTCTTAACTAAGGCTAATTTTATGATACAAAAGAATTGAATATTTTATCAATTCAAATAGTCTTGAAAAGTGTTTTAAAAACTTGTTAAAATTGTATTTAATATTAGGAAAAATATTTGAAAAGTTTTGAAATTTTTTTGAGTCATTTTTATGCTTGATTGAAAGTATGACGTGCGATGTTTGGCAAGCACCATTATTGTACATCCATTGTAGGCCACTTATACAGAAGCATAATGATGGTTGTACAAGGATAACATAATGCCGTTGATAGAAGCAGGAAATGTCATTGATGTCTAACAACAAGTTTTCTAGAATTTATCTTTAATTATTATTTCTTCTCTTTAACTTCTCTTTTTTGTATCCAACAACTCTAGCCTTTTGGTTCTATACTTTTGGTTTAATCTTTATGTCATTTTGAGAGAGATTTAAGCTTACAAAGTAACAAACGTCAAGTTTTGAGTGTTTTTTAGCTTCCATTGCTATTTCTTCTTATTTCAAGTTTCATTTTCTTTTTAAATTTTTATTCCATTATTTATTTATTTATTTATTTTAGCTTCTAAAAGGTTTATGATGTTGATTTTCCTATCCTTGGAATGTTAGAATCACTTATTCTTTAAGATGGAATTGAAACACTATTATATTCAGCTCATGTGTTTCAATTATTCAATCTTATTCTTGAACTCATTAATTTTGATTTTTATTGCTTAAATCAATTGGTTTCTAGTCTATTAAGGTTCCAATAAGTCTATTACATTTAAATTTTCATACCTGGAAAGTTTGAATACATTTTACTTATTAAGCTTAAAAAGAAACAACATTTAAGGTGTGTACGTGTATCTATTCAAGGATTTAAATTTTTGTTGTGTCGTTATTATTAGAAAAGCTATTCTTCTTCATTATAAAGATTGCTAATAGTTTACTCTTCACCTTGAATAATGAAGATTTAAATTGCTTTGGATATTGCATATGAATGGGATTTGATTTATGTGATGAATTGCATTGGATGAGCATTAAGGAATGTATTAAGTTATGACATTACATAAGTTGCATTATGAGCCACATTTTCATTGTTTTTGATCAAGCAATTATTGAGTTGTGTATGCTTGAATTGAGGTTTTAAGAGCTCAAATTTGGGAGCCATTTTTTATAATTAAATATATGAATTTCGATTGTTGATTTAAAGGGTTACTTTTTACTCATTTAAAGTAAGATTTAAAATTAAGATTCACCCATTTGAATTAAGATTATATTTGGGTTACTCTTCATCTTTAAGTAAGATTTATAACGTTGCTTTTTACCTCTTTAGTGAAAAAAGATTATTTTAAAGGTTATTCTTCATCTCTTTAGTGACAGAAAATTATTGCAAAGGTTGCTATTCACCTCCTTAGTAAAAAGAAGAAATTGTAAAGATTATTCTTTACCCTAATGTGTAACCTCAAATGCGTTCCAAATGTTGTGTACTGTCTCACACATCGATATTCTATTAAACTCATTTCTACTAAATATATAAAACAAGATATGGATAATCCAATTATTTAATGAAATTAATATTTTATCCACACTATCTTGCCCTTGTTTAGCCTTAGGTACCTTTTGATCATTTATAACCTTAGTGAGAATGTATGACCCAACATTTACTATATCCCATAATATTCTATTTTTTTATATAAGAAAGAATTTCATTCTTGTCTTCTAATAAAAATAATCATTCCTATTAAAAAAATGATGGTCTACTAATATTTTGCCTTTTTATTAGATAAACCTATCAAATGTGCCATTTTAGATCGCTTTTTCTCAAAATTTTATTAGAAATTAATTAAGTACAAGTGAGTCTAGCTTTGATACTAAATGTATGTCCTAAAGGTATCCAAGAAGGGGAAGGGGTGAATTATGTGTTCTAAGATTTTTCTAAACTAACAACCTAAATCACCTAAATCAACTTAAACTATATGCAACCCCTACATTAAGATTCATCCTAGATAATATGTCAATTTTTTGCAACATCAACATACACTAATAACACAATAAATGACAATTAAAGAGAATATAAGGTGAGGAGGATACACAAAATTTTTATAATGGTTTGAAAATAACCTCAATTGGCCACGTCGTCTCTCCAAAAATGATGTTATGTTTCACTAAATCACAAAAAATATCAAGTACAATTTCTTCTTTGGATTAAGAGGAACCTTTACAATTCCAATCTTCTTTATAGGAGGTGAAGAGGAACTTTAACCAATCATTTTCAAGAAAGAGGAGCCTATATAATAATTCTTTTCCTAATAACATAAAAATTCCTTTAAGCATAAGAAATAAATATACCTTAAATGGTGCAATCTCATTTATAGAGTTCAAAAGGTCAAATGGTTGTTGGACTCATTTATTAGTTTTTAGGAATGAAAAATCCATTGCTAACCATAAGTTTGGACTAGCCATTATGCCTATTTTCAGCCAATCCATCAACTAATATTAATATTGTGGTTAACCAGCTATTGGCCAACTACTTCTCTCATTAGGTTAACCATTTTTTTCATTTTTTAAGGCATTGGTCAATCAATGTTAACACTTGATCAACCAATTGTCTTAAAAACTCAATTGGTCAACCAGTTCGAAGACGTTGGTCAATTTTTTGTTTTACAAACTTGTTTCTATCTTCTACAACAACAACAAAAAAACATTCTAGACATTACAAAACTTTTTTTTTTGTTCTAAAAACAAATCCAAACAACTTTCATAAGTTTCTCACAAAGTTTTGGTGATCAAAACCTATCAATTATACTAAAAAAATTTATAAATGTCTTAATACATACAGATTTGACTACATTTTGAAACTTTCTATTTCAAAATCAATTAATTATAAAATTAATTTATCAAAACCTACCAATTTGTGCTTTACTTCAAAAATAATTCATACAAGTTTGAAGATATCCCTAAAAGTATTTTGAATACTAAGACATCAAAATAAAGCACAAATACATATTTTGTCTTGGTTTGTGACAAATTTAGCCATATTTTGAAACTCTTGTTTTTAAACCAATTCTAAAATGGTTTATACATATTCTAAACTTTTTTTCTTTTGCTTCAAAAATATTACAAACAAGTTTTTTTAAAAACCTTTTTCAAGCTTATTTTGATTACCAAAATGATTTAATTCTCTCAAACACAAAATTTGACCTATTTAGTAAAAATTTATACAACTTTAAAACTTATGTAATGCATTATGCAAATTTAAGCCCAGATGATTAATGAGGTTTCATGCATAACTTATGTCCAAGTTTAAAACTACCTAACTAATGTTCCTTAAGATCTAAAATGTTTGTTCTTACATTGTTCTCAATTTTGGTCTTTAATCGTAAACTTTCCACCTACATTTTACTTCGAAATAAACCATCTTTCATACTTTACACCAAAAACTCAAATCCATGGTAGAAATCATTTTTTGTTATCATCAAAATTAAGATTAAAATCTCCCTTAATTTAAAAAAGATTATAAAACGATTATGTAAAACTTTATCTTTTTATTTTTTTTACATATTAGTTATTAGTATCTTAAAAATAATATATATATATATATATATAATATTAGGGAAATACTGTAATTGGTAATAATTAAGAATTTACAATGAGTATGACGAGACAATGAAATTATTTTCTAAATTCTAATATAGTACTTATTTATATTACGTATGTTTTTCATAAATAATATACTTAGTTAGTGAATTTATTTTATTATAATTAATTTAATACGAAAGAATTAGTGTAACTTGTTAAAATCTAAAAATAAAATATCTTTTTTATAAATATATATAAGTACTCTTTCTATCTAAAAAAGTAATTTTTATTTATTTTAATATTAGGTAATAATAAATATAGTTACTTTGTAATGTATTATTAATGTAAAATTTATGAATGTGTTATTATAATTAGTTATAAAAGAAAATTTTTAAGAATTAATAAAAATAATTATTCTATTAATTAAAAATTAAAATGAATTAGATTTAATTTAATCTTATCATATAAAAGAACGAAATATTTTTAAGTTTTCTCTTTCATATATATTATAAAGGATTAAGTTCATTAGAATTTTTTTGTTATGGTACTAAAACTATCAAAATAACGAAGTACATAAAAGATCCATACTCATCATTTATACATATAGACTTTTGTAAGCTCATGTAGGACAAATTTGTCTAATAAATGATAATTTATTAAAATTTTAAATTTTTATTTAATAGATTTGAAATTTCAATAATCTAAATGATAGTTTTAGAAAGACATACACATTTTGCCATGTGAATATTTATATATTAGGTTCATTAATTGCATTAGCGAAAATTAAGGAAGTCTATTTTTTTAATTGGATTTGAATAAATTTTAAGAAGTTAGAAATTAAACCAAAAATTTTTAAATATTGACCACTAAATTAAAAACTTTTAAAAAGTTGATCATTAGATTAAAAATTTTTAAAAGTTGATAGTATCTATATTGTTTATATAGACATTCACTTTTATATATTTTGCTACATGAATCTCGGCATGTTAGATTCTATTACTTATGTTAGTAAAAGACCTAATAAAATATTTGAGTTAAACAAATTTTAGAAGTTTGATTATTAAATTAAAAAATTTTAAATATTAGATATTAAAGTAACAAATTTTCAAAAATTGATTACTAACAAATTTATCATTTCATTATTTAGATATTGGGCAACTTTGAGTTTTTGTTTTTGTTTTTAATCCCAGCTTAGTTGGGCTCCGTAACGAAAGGAAAAAGGAAACACAATGGACTGCAACGTAGCATGAAGCCAGTTATTCGACCAGTGGTCTTTGTATCTCCGTGTGGACCACTTCTTTCGGTTTTCGGCACACACTTCTTGGGCTCAGCGATTTCTCCTTAATTTCAAGGTATTTGATACAAGGCAGACATAATTCAGGGTTTCCTTTCAAATATAAGAGTACAATTATGATTGGTAATTAATAAGAAAATTGATATTATCTAAAACAATAAAGATATTTCATGACTCCTTGGGGATCAAAATAATTGATTAATAATGTATCATATGTTACTATTTTCAATAACCCGACAAAAAATGCAGTGCCTTTTCAGCTTAATAAAATAAACTAAAGGAAATAGTCCGTCTGTCTTATGTTGCGTTACGCCACGAACGACATCCGTTTCAAATATCTACGTAATGTATTATCCTTGTTCATTTTAGTTTTTTTTACTACATAACAGCCAAACACAATATATTAATGATCCGAGAATTCAATCCTTGATGACAAATAAAACTTGGTCTTAATTATACATAAAAATTAAAATAGACAGGTACGGACTTTTTAAGTTTTATTTATTTTAAATATATATTTTTTAAGTTATTAAAAAATTATATCATTATAAACTTAAAAAAGAACTTATGATAAAATTTTTTAAAATAAATTTAATAAAAATTATTATGTGATAGACTATTATGTTTGTGACAAATTCTATAAAAATTATTCTAATACTATTTTAAAAACAATTTCTATCAAAATAAATATGATAAAAATTTAGTAAGAAGTTATTTCATAAAAAAAATTTCAACATCACATTGTGTGATAACTTAGAATAGTAAAAGTAGTTTTAACAAATAAGTAAAATTATAAGAGACGTTTGTATTCTTTATTATAAAAATTTACAAAAAACCAAAGCACATGGAATGTCCTCGATTAAATCTTTTTCTTCCAAAAAAAGAAACGATTTAAAATAGACTATACTCTCTTCCGCGGGAAAGAAAATCGACTGCTGAGAAAATGAAAATAACAACTTACCTTCCACTGAGGTATCAATTAATTCCAAAAGTACAGGTGACACATATTTGATTGAAATTGCAACTCAACATATTGGTTTTATTGGGGTCGAGAAGGTTGAGTGGGGTTGGTTGATACAATTAAAATTTAAATTCTTCAATTCCTAATAATGCATATATATATATATATATATATAGAAAGAAGAGTAGTAAGGATGCGAAGTTTTGGCATTGATGAAAGCAGGTGCTATGTGGAGGTACATGCCACAGGTTTGAATCCATGTTTTAGAGCACAGTTCCATACAAGATCAATCCTTTCAACGTCTATAGCTCCAACTTCGTGGTGAGTCCAGCCTTCTAGCATGTGAACCACTCCTCCTGCATGGCATGCGTGAACCACTCCTCTTTCCATGGTGTACTGTTTACAACATCAACATCCCCTTTTAGAAACTACTTATTTGTATGTGATTTGGTGGATTCAGGGTTTCAAATTTTAAAAGCTTAAATATTGATTTGATCCATTGATATCTAAGAAAAGGTAAAGGAGGCGGTCACCTCACAACTTCCAAGGCCTTGGACATCATCTGGCAGTCTCATTGCTGCAAGATCACCATAGGTGCAGTCCCTTCTGAATGACAAGATAGGTGGTACCACAAATTGGTGGAAATGCGTTCCAGGTGGGGCTAAACTTTGCTCTCTTGGTGTGATCCACTTGCCAACGATCCAAGTCTACAAATTTTATACAAATAATTTGAATAACAATAAATCTCATTATTCAAATAATTTTTTTTTGGACTTCTTTAAAAGGGTTTAATCATATGGTTTCACCTGAAATGAGTATCAGGTTCCAGATTAAATTTAATATTGTAAAATTAAGAAAATGCCACTTGGCTTTATCTTTTATCTTTTATTTTTGGTAAGAAAATATACCTTGCAATGTTGAGCTGCCTGATACTTTGTGACTTGAACTAGAAGGCTTTGGCAATCTGGCGGAGCTTCCTTCTGAATACTCTGGAATCTTTCTGTTGATAAAGTCAACATCTGCATTGGGTCATCAAACCATCAAATCAATTCAACAACAGTGGACACATAACCGTAAACTAATTGTTTAATGCGATCCCTATTTATGTTTGTTAGTTCCAACCCATAACCATCTGTAGGCCACATGACCTAAATCTGATGTCAAATAACTTGGGTCTTTTATGGAAGACAGTTCCTTTTCATTGTGTGTTATTGGTTTAATTATGAGTGACCGTCCTTCTCTTTTCGCTTAATGTCAGTTCTGGTAACTGTGACTTATAAGGATAAAGCCCTTAATCAAATGGATAAATACATTACTGCCCAACAACACTTACAAGGACTCTGACTTTCCTTTGGCAGAGATAAAGAGCAATTGCTCTTCCAAGCTTGGAAGTGGCTCCAGTTAGAAAGACTTCCTTCACATCCTTGGGAAGCTCATCCAGGATAACTGCAGCAGTTAAGGTGTTCCCATGAACGACTCTAACTTTTAGGTCTGGAAGCTTGTTGACAAACAGTGTTCCGCCGCCATTAAGTCCCTCGTTCTGTACCAGTTTTTGTTTTTTTCAGGAAAACAAGAATAGGATTACACAGAAACAACATTTAATGGACCGATTTTGAAGTTGATTCTCATTAATTCCAAATGCAATCGCATCAACAAACATTGGAATTGTCAACAGAATCCATCTTGGATGATATCAAGCCTTTAGGGACGTGGAATTCAACTTCGCACGCACTCAGGCATCTGAACTCTTTCAAGGAGTAAATTTTAAGTGGAAAAAAAACAAAGAAAATAAAAATCATTGGTTGAGGTGATACTTATATATCTAGAAATGTTTACTTCAAATTGCTATTTGGGGCACAGGCAGTGTTTGATAATTGCAACCAAGAAAATCTCCAGGGTCCAAAAATCTGAAAGCTGTTACTTATGTACGTACTTCATTAATAAGGTGTTAGCCATGAAAGGTTGTGAAAGATCTGCTATCTCAGGCCCATTACAAGAAAAACTTACAGATAGAGGCTATTCTATTCCTAAATAGTAGCATCACTACACTTCTGGTTCAAAAAGAGAGAGGTCCCAGTTCCAATTATAGAGATTGCGTATCTTAGCTTGTGAATACCATATATTAATTTTTTTCAACTACCATGATCAGAATACCAGAGAACCAAATTAACTTTATTTATTTAATGGCCTTCAAGTACAACTAGAACTCGTTGCCAGCGAGTCTCATAATTTTGATTAAATGACACTTGTCCCTCCACCCACCGAAACATTCAAGTCTTCTTAAAGCAAGCCGAAAAATTCCGATAAAAGACCCAAGATAAAATGACATATAAATCAACAACTTGCTAAGTGATGCCGACTTAATTACTTACCTTGTTCAAAGCAGCAAGGCTAATGACCTTGACGCCGAGTTTGTCAGCCCTCAGAATGGCGTCTTCTATCTGATTATTAATGCCCTTTGCAGCAAATGGCAAGAAGTACTGACAAGAAAAGGAATCATAACATAAAAATTATGTGCCTAATAACAAACTTTAACAACGTCTATTAAACAAAAAACAAAATTATGATCTCCCCACCTGAAAGCCAAACCTAGGTACAACCCATGTTTGGTGCAACCTGCCTCTGAGATTGTAGAAAGACACATAGAAAGTCTTAGCAGCAGCCCACATTGTGAGCATGACAATAAAAGCAAGGGGCCAGAACGGCAGCAGAAAGAATCTGATCGAGTAGGGCAAGGCTGCAAATGATCGATTAACGAATGGCGCGTGCATTGAAGATGTTACATCTACCACGTGAGCTAAGAACACGAAATCAGCTACCTTTTCCTCTGCATTAAAACCAAGATCACGAATCAGTCTAATTTGACTTGGCTATCCAAGAAATTTAACATATTAATTTGATATGGCAATTCAATAAAAATCATTGTTCCTGGCTAGCGCGTAGCCTTCAGAATCCATTCACTCTTGCATTTCTCAAAACATTAATGCTATTAACAGAAACAAATCTTTGATGGCTCGCAGTACCCTGTTCATGGAAATTTGCGATTGAGATGGCCCTACGTAACTTTTTTGACCCGTGTGATTGTGAATGCTACGCAAGTGGGAGAACCCCATTTTAATGCATTATAAGTTAGATTCACTTAATTCAATACTTCAGGAGTTACCGTCGTTTGATCTCATTTTCTTGTGCATATCCCAAGACTCGGAATTTAGTGTGTTCCATAAAGCATCGAAGAGAGGCATAAAGAGGCAGAAATTAGTCTTCATATCCCTGTGATGCAGACTGTGGTACCTGCAATCCGCCTCCCAAAAAACACGTATAAATCTAGAGATAATCCACGTAACAAAGAATTCTAGGAGCTAGAAAATGTGATGTAGCGAAATTTTCCTTTGATAAGTTCGGTGGCATAGCAACTTTTGCGTGCACGCACGCGTGTACTGGTATGCAATTTTCCTGCCACCTACTCTCATCTGTCATTGAACAGATAAAAGCAGTGACAAGGATTCATAAAGTTGGGGCTGAAGTTAACAGCCTCCGTAAATAGGGTTGACAAAAACATGGATTTCAAGTCTTTATAAGTGGACAGCACAACCATTTACGGTCATCATCACTATATAATGCGATGAAGTTGCTCGTGAACATTGCTTTTAAGTTTCATGTAACGAAGTAAGTACTATTTTGAAGAAGCCCTTATGGAACACATGCATATGGAGTTTTCAATAGGATGGTTAGACATTGCGGTCCTCTGCATGTGTGAAGAACCGCATTTGGGACTACAGCTCCGTAAGCTTGTAGAGTGAGTATTGTTTTAGTGAGACATTGAATGCAGCCTAGCCTACTGTGGTTCTAACCAAGCATGTGAACAAAATAATTAGCTTAGCACTTACGATGGAGTATAGAGAAGGTATCTAAAGAAAGGAAATGCCTCAAACAGTTGATTGGGCACGACTTCAACATTACAATGTCCCAAGCATCTGAGAAAATCAAATGCCAGAAGATAGCCATAGATCATGCTTTTTGATCCATATCCCATCACAGAAGCTCCAATTATTGGAATACTAGTTAAAACTGTTAGTATCAAATGTTCCAAAAATGTTGCATTTGCCCCTGAAAAAAAAAAAAAAGAGGATAAACAAATAAAGGCACGAACTTTGAAGGAAATTGATCCACGGGCTGGAAATTTTATGCCTGTTCTTTACCTGTGAAAGGGTGTATGACAGGACTCGAGTGGTGGAGTGAATGGTAATGAGTGAAAAGATAACCTTTGTGAAACCATCTATGTACCCAATAGTATAGAGGCTCTGAAATCGCCACATGGAGGATCAAGATGGTGATAAAACCATATGTGTTCCAGAGAGGAGCATTTTCGAGGAATGATGGAAAAATATAACATGCAAGTGAAGCAACCAGTGCCTGAAGAAGAACGAAATTGTCCCTGCAAAATCCCCCGTGAACAAAGATGCAACTGTAAGCATGCCGATTTCCAACTACCAGTAGCATAATGACAGACCACCATAATATAAAGAGCATGAAAATTCAGAAGGGAAAAAAGAAAATCTTACCAATCCCATTCACTATCTATCTGCTTGAAATCATATCCATCCTTGTTAATCCGGAGTTTGCGGTTCAGGAAAAGCATGCTAGAGAAGGAACTCCAGAGAAAATAAACAAATTCTCTAAGAGCAAATAAAACGACAACATGGAGATACCAATCAACTTTGAAAGTTCCATCCTGAATTCTTGAATACGCGACTTTCGAGAGAATAGGTGCATAGAGCAAATACTGCGTAACAAAACATGGAAGACACAAATCATTTCAACGTCAAGAAACAGAAAATTTCCGAAGAACCAACTTCATGTATTTCAATCTGTGACAGATTAAGAAAACCGAGTCTGGTAAGAGCTTTCTCTACCTTATAAACTCCCATGTTCTCCCAAGGCCAAGCTGACAATGGAGCAACCATTTTTTCCCAAGAAAGTAATTTGATCTTCTGATGATGATCTACCTCAGCTTCTTTCCCCTGATGTTGTATAACATATACTCTTCTCTCTCAATAAGATGAACAAAAGAACTTAGTGGCACAAAAATGGCAAGATAGATTTGAAACGAAGCCAAAACGGAAGTGGTAGAGGAGAAGAAAAGGAAACTGGAAACACCACAAGAACAAGGTAAAATAGATGATGAACACTAGAAACTTGACTTTGAGTGTTCTAGTGTAATTGTCTTTGTTCTGTTATTCTAAACCTTTTGGAGCTCTTCTCAGTAAAAGGCTGTATTTAAATATCAAGATCCTATATACACTTCACCTTCAATACCACCTTTTTATATAGCTAGAACGTGTTTGTTTCTAAAACATCTAAAAAATAATTAAAAAAAGAATATGTTGCCAATCGATTTTTTTTCTTTTAAAGCATAAAAAAAAAGAAAAGAAAAGAAGTTTGTGTCACGGTTGTGGGCGGTCGCCAATCCTGACCAAAAGTCTCCCTATATGCACAATTGGGACTTCAACGTGTTCTCATTTTCAATACCTTCTTCTCTTAGCACCAGCTGTGAGTTCTGGCCAAGTAGGACTAGAAATTAATGCCTTTGTATGGTTGGGGAGTGGGAGATCATATAGCTCACCGTTGGGGCGTCGATTTGTTATAACCTGAATTCAATTGGCCGGCTACATCGTCAACACATCTTTACTCTTTCCCTAAACTTACATGTTTCTGTTACGCAACCAAACTTCTTACTATGATTAGATTGGAATTGAAGTCGAAATTCTCAATCATTCTTCGATTATTCGTGTAAAAGGGTACAACTTTTACTGTGATAAATATGGGTTAGGAATGTAAGAGAGAATTTGCCTTAAAATTTACAAAGCCTTCTATTCCTATTAATAAGCGAAATGATTGTGTATCAAGTGGGACTTCTGGAACGAGTACAAATAAACCATCTAAACATTAGTACAAAATGAGTTTGAAATGCACACCCACATCGATCACCAATAATTGTAGGTTAAATTCCGCCTTAAAACACGAGAAGCTATTGATGTGACAAATTAAAGACGCAAAGTGGGGAGAGGGGCCAGCCTGATAAGTATATTAAAACTGACTAAATATAGTTTTATCACAAAACAATATGATTCCTTGAGAATGCAAAACGTGTGATACATATGCATTTCATTCGAACCCGTTTAGATTTGTTGGCAAGTATGAACCTGCTTCAAGAGGCCCCCATCATCTCAGTTTAGCTCCAGGGTATAACAACCGATTCATCCTGTCTTTCTTTTTTCTTTTTTCTTTGAACGTATACCGGCTAATTCATCAATTTGGGCCAATTAAAAACAAGAGATCTGTCAGGCTTCTTAAAGGATTACGAGCTTTTTTTTTCTTGAAGATGAGGCATGTGGCTAGGAATTCGGTGCCTTTGGACAGTAGTGGTAGAGGCAGTCTATCCTGGACGACTAGTCTGTTAAGATAAAAAAGAAAAGGAACATAGACCACGCGACTTAGTGCCATCATTTTGGTGAAGGAAGAAGATAGGTGGTATTTAATTTGATAAATTTCATCAGTAACTATTATATTATAGATAGTAATAAATGTTATAAAAACATAAAAATAATATTAATATAAATTTTAACATAATTTTTATTTGACAATAATAATTATTAAATAACATTAATTATGGAACATATAATAAGGTTTTGGGTGATTTCTAACTATTCATAATTAAGTTGGATAAAATGAACCCAATGTCTCGTCATTCCAGCTGAGAATATGTTGGAACCAATTTTCAGTTTACACTCCACTCGCAAAATGTATTCACGCTTAAATACATCATACATGTTGCTTGTTTTCTCTATGTCAAACTGGATAAAGGAAGAATATAAAAAATTGAAAATAAAATACTTCTATTTGACCCTTCGTTGCTAGATGAGCACAACATGCCAAACTAATAAGTATGGTTTATCACTTAATGAATGGAAACACCGAACTCTATGTACTCATTAAGCTCTGTCTTTTTTTTAGTGAAGTACTTTTCTTTCTCTTTATATACATAAAAAAAATTATTTCATGTACGCATTTAAGTTTCAAGGGTAGGAAATTACTTCTGCCGCCTGAACACTAGGATAAAAATATAACAAAATCAGAAACATAGACCAAAAAGCTAATGAAAATATCTTTAAAAATGTGGAGGAATCAAATAGGTATTTACTAATCGGTTATGATCTATTTAATTCAACTTTTTGTTTTTATTTTTATTTTTTATTTTTTAAAATATGAAAATTAATGCAAACTATTTTCATTAAATTTTTATGTGTTTTATTAATTTTTGTATGTTTTTAATGTTTTTTCATTAGTTTTTATATATTATTTTTATTAATTTTTATATTTAAAAATAGATAAAAAAAAACATAAATTTCCGACCAACCAATCAACCCCTTAAATTTAAATGTCTGGTCGATCTTTCATGAACTGGATATGTGTACGTGTAACTTGTAGGATGGTGGGTTTACGATGTATACGTGAATATTAATTCATGAGTTTTCGCAAATTCAAGATTGTCCAACGTAATGTGATTCATAGAAGAATATTGTCCTAAGACGAAAAGATAATTCACGATCTCATACTGTCAAATTCTAGAGTCAAAATCTTCGATCAACTGGATAAAATAAATGAAAATCAAAATATTTTGGATAAACGCTGCAACGAACAGTATAAAAGCTATTGATGAGTCACCGGACTCCTAAAAGAGGTAAGTGGTTATATGGCAGGGTCTCAAGCAATTCTACTCCTAAAATTTCAATTTCAAATAAAATCAATAACTTACAACATAACTATCCAACCTTCACGTAAAATTAGTATTGTATATGTGGCTCATATCTGTGTGTTATTGAGTTTCTTTCCCATCTTTTTAATCTCTCTTGCGTTAATTTCACAACAACTAACCTTCTTGTTATATATGACTTCCATTCTCCTCCATGCTCCAAAAGTAACATCATTAGAGCCTTAGGTAAGTCCCCCATCTTATTGCTTCTATTCTCACTCCGAAGCATCATCATACAAAGAAGCTTGCTCTGTTGTTTGAAATTTGTTAGTTGTTGCCTTTGTTGACAATAGAGGAAAGATAGGCCATTAACACCAAATCATGGTCAATTAACTATTTTTGCTAACGCAGAATAATGCCTTCATAATTCATATACAGCCAATTATGATTTAGTATCTTTATATATGGTTTGCTTGTAATGTCATTACTTTCTTGCCTTCAATGTTCATTGTACCTTCCTAGCTACACGTCCTGATGAAATTTCCGCCCACTAAACTTTTGTCTAAAAGACATAAAAATTGCATATTAGGTAGTAAAACTTTGAATTTTGTGGAGAGCTTCATAACTCGACGGAAACTTAATATTTCTATCGTCCTTCAGTTAATGTGTACGAAGCATTTTGTGAACTTTTTAGTGTTTTGGCATTTTAACCTTTCCTTTGTAATCGTGTTTGAATGCCTTGGATTATTTTAGTTTGTAAATATATTTATTTTATGCCTTTTGATTTAACCAATGGCAGTGAATGATTATACTGTTGGAAAATAGAGAAGCGATCAAATCGTGTGTAGCAGAAGAAAAATAAAAAAAATTTATTTGATTTTCCAAAAGTTAAAATTACTTTAAACTATAACAAAATTAAATCATAAATATAATAAAACATTAATCTAAATTTGTATCTTACTTTGAAACTTGATTCATGTCTTCATCTTCTCAAATCTTGCTGGCAGAACCACTTTAGTCGTACATGTGTCTAACCTCTAACAGTATCTACAGATCAACTTTAAAGAAACTCAACAATTAAAAGAAAAAAAATGAGAAGTACTAGCCCCTCTTATATTTTTTTTCTTTATATAGAAAAATATATAATCTTTTATAATATTAAAATTAATTATAATTATAATTAAAGTTTCACTTTAATTATAACTATTATTAAATCTTAATATAATCAAATATCATATATTTGACCCTGAAATTTCTAAAAATTTATAATTAAGTCTAACTTAATTAATTTTACTCTTCTTAATTGATCTATACGTATGACCTATTCTGTTTCTAATATGTTAATAATAATTATAATTTATAATTATAATTCATAATTAGAATTAAATAAATTAAAGCTATTTTTAATTTATCTTTAATTCTCTAATTAAACAATTTATAATCATAGATCAAGATTAGTGTCTAGAGTAATACGTCATGACCACCTAGATATTAGGAATGTTAAAGTGATTTTAATTTAACCTATCTGTGTATTATTTTTTCGTATAATTTAATTATTTCGTCATATAATATTTCAATTAAATATAGAATATGGAATTAGTGTCTATTCTATTTAAGTTCAATCATATTAGTTCTCTACCATTAGTAACTAATTTTATTAATGAAATTTAAAAACTATTTTCAAAGTGTTATTCTACCTTAACCAAGGATTCTTAAAACAATACTAATAGAGAATAATGAAATATTTTTTTAATTATTTTAGGGTGACAAATCCTATATTGATTACTCAACTACCTCCATATAGTTTTTACTGCATCTAAGTAACACTAATTGACTCAGTTTAGAAAATAGACCATAAGTAACATCAAAACATAGCAATCTTTATATTAGATAACTTTGGTAATTTCAAATCTAAGGATTACTAATATAATTATCACAATGATTATTTCTATAAACATACAAGTAATGTTCTATATGAAATTTTCATATTGAGTCAGTTCAATTAACTTATTATCTAATAAGTACCCACACGTTTGCTTAAATATCTTTATACTTTAGTCTATAAGATCTATTACTTTTTTTATAAAGAAAAACATAACATGTGCTAATTTTTCCATTATATTAATGTCTAGTCTTAATAAAGTAATGACTAGGAACAATTTGTAGACATTACTTATTTATAATATGAATCTTATAATTATGATCTCTATTATAATTTCATTTGTAAAATATATATTTATTCTATAAGTTTTATCTTATACATTAGTTAATTAAATAATTATGGATAAGATAAGTTATGCTTTTAATAAAATATGTTACAAATCTACAACTAATCAATTGGTTACATGGCATAAACTAACACATGCTATTTCGTTTGACACAGTTAACTATTTAGAAGCTAAGAAGCCAAAACTTTCTTTCTAATGCTGCAAAACTAAATCTTATGCTTCATCATTGAAAACTAGTTGCATATCTTATTAATCATTTTTCATGAAGATAGTTGCCACAGAATCTTCTCTAGTTTCAATTTTGTAGTTACTAAATGATATATATGAAACCTGGAGGCTGACAAAAAAAAAAACAACCGTCATTATTTACAAGGAGAAAAAAAGGCACTCGAATCCGAATAAGTTTTGAGATACTAAACCAGAAACAAGGTTAATACCATCTTGGAATGACCATTAAGTTCAGATAGAAATCTAGTGCTTCTCTAAGTAAGATGACCATTCAATTCATGTAAAAATCTTTTGTCCCTTTTGTGAAACCATATAATATTTCTTTTTGTCTTTTACTATCAAAGAAAGAACATGATATATAGTTTTGAGAGCTATTAAGAAAAGGGAGGCGAAACCAACCCATAATAGAGCTTAATCAATTTGTATTGTTGGATTTGTTTCAAATTATTTTCTTACGTGACTGTCACAAATAACCTGTGCCACTGATCCTAGAAATGTCTAAGTAATTGCTTACTGCTTCTTGCCTGTATAAATTTAATTTGTCCAATGAAGGAAGTATTTGATATAAACTATCATTTGAATACAAATTTTTCCTATAAAAAGTTTACTTGAAGACAAGAGTCAATCAAATTTTTAGGGCTTGCTTAGAACTGTTTCTAGTTTTTAATTTTTGTTTCTATTTTTTTAAGCACAAAAATTATAAAAATGTTAAAAATTAAAAAATAACACATAAATAAAATATGAAAATCAAAAAATACAAAATCTAATAAAAACATACAAAAATAAAATTAAAATTGAAACAAAAAGCTAAATCAAATGAGCTCTTAGAGTTTCAAACAAGATTATTTCAAAACCTAAGAAGAAGTATATATAGAGATAGGCACAAGCTATAGGAGATACTATAAGTTCTTTTACTTATGATTTTAGTCCAACTCACCAAGACCCATAGAATTTATTAGTGTAATTCCAAAATGTGGTCTCGGTTATGTTTATGGAATTCTAATTTTCATAAATCCATGTCATTGTCTACTTATACAATTGCAGACAATTTCTATCAATTATTTAAATGCAAAAAATTGTGCTTTTAAATTAAGGTTTTAACTAATATTTAAGTTAGATTTTAATGTTTTAGAACGTTTAGGTCATACCTCAACGTTTTAAAAATGTTAAAAGAGAATCCTAATATTTTAAAAACGTTTTAAAAAAACCCTATATTCATTTTTGTTAAAAGAATTCATTATCTTTTGGCATGTGACATTTGGTTATTGGTCTACATGATTAGTGGACCCTATGTATTGACTATTTTTTTAAAAAATTTATATTCCAATTATGCCCTTTCGTAACCTTTAAAATTTCTTTTGTTTTCTTTTTTTATGTTTAAAAATAAGTATGTAACATAACTAGTTGTTTTTTATAAAGGAAATTGAAGAAAACATTTTTTTTTCTTTTTCGAAACAAAGGAAATGGAAGACTTTATTTGAAATATACTCTTTTTCAAAAATTAAGAATATCATAATCATAGTTTTAACTATAATATTGTTACCGTAACCTTTTTACTTGTCACATGCAACGTAATTCCTTTCATAATTGCTTGCATTAACAACATAACCCACAATTCTTCAATCTAAAATCCTTTGATTACATCAACTTATTTGCATGATTAAAGGGATAAAATTAGCCCCTTCCAGTTCGAGATTCATAGAAAGTCAGATTAAAGAGAGGCCATAGATGACCTCAGCTAAGTAAATACTATAATAAATGAAGATTCTGAGAGCGGCTTGGTACAATACCAAACCTCTCTCCAATAGATGTACTACATTAGTTTAATTTTTTTGGACCTTTGTTCTTTTCCTCAAGAACACCCTCCTTCCACCCATTATTTGGTCATTCCCCAAAAATCCAAGCAATCAAAATTGTTGCATCTATCTGTAAAAGCATGTAAAGTGGCTTAGCAACTATCATGTTCTCAGAACTCAATATGTTGATTCTAAGTAAAGAATCATCCATATAAGAGACAAGCACTATTAATGCAAGGGCCAGAGAACAAGTGACACAAGCTTTCTCGGATCCAATAATGCAGGAGTTTATATGCTTGGAACATAAAATTTTGTGACAATTATATGCCTGAGATGATGGTGATGATGCTAAAGCATGCATGTTTTTCTATATGTTCTCAACAAGAGAAGCGCTTATGGCATTTATGGTCGTCGCATTGTTGCTTGAATGAGTTTCAATCTGGTTCATGTTATCACCCTTGTCTTTCAGTAATTTGGATCTAGAATCATCATCTCAAATTCCTTTCCTTATTGAATTAGAGAAAAAAAAAACAGTCCAACAAAAGAAAATGAAGCTAATCACTAGTTTTTGCAGGCTAGCATCAACAATAATAATAATTTAGGATCTTTGAAATGATTTTCCTTTCGAACCCCATAAATTATTAGTGTCAATGATTATATAGTAATAGACCATCAATGGAACAGATTGGGAAGTATATATATTTCATTACTAAATTTGAGGGAGTGATCATTCGTGGCGAAGGCAATGGATAGGGAAGATTAAGCAATTGTTTGATCATGACTTTTGGTTGATGATGATGATGGTGGGGATGATGTATCAAGTGTTTAGATATTAGATCACAAGAGAGGCGGAGTATGAAAATAAACTAAAAAGTTTCTTTTCTTTCATGTTTCTCTTAATCTTTTTTAAACTTAAACATTTTTAAGTTTAAGTTTTCTTTTTCACCTGTTGGTAATCTTTTTTGACACAAAAGTGGAAGACCCAAATTGGATAGAAATGTATATATCCATTGATGTCACCGCTCCTCCTCTTTGTTTTTAGCTATAAAGAAATTACTTATATTTTCACTATCTTCTATTTTTGTGTGTGTGTGTATAAATAGATTCATGTTATCTGTTTTTTCTTTATAAAAAAATTTATCTTTCACTTCCTTTATCAAAAAAAAAAAAAAAACTCAGTTATATTACATAATTATTTTTAAGCATAAAAAATGAAAACAAAAGGATTTTTAAAGGTTATGAAAGGGCATAATTTAATTATAAGAAAATTTTTTGAAAATTGCTAATAAATGTGTTCAACTAATCATATAGACCAATAACCAACTGTCACATGCCAAAGAGGACTTGATATAATAATGTAACAAAATGTGTTTCATAATATTCCTTCTTCAACTACTAATATCAGCATCATCCTAAAAGTTTTTATTTTCACACTCGCATTATAATTCTTAATGTTTTGATGTAATCTATCATATGCTTTTTCATGAAGGCAGCGTGCGAGAGTCTCTTCTTTCTCCTTGGATATAGATTGCTTAATGAAAGAAATTTATTGATTATGAGGAATAGAATAGAATATAATTATTTTCTTGATAGTACAAAGATTGAAAATAATAAAGAAGCCCGATGAAGTTAGATAACAATTAAGTAGTAATTATATACCCGCATCACACGGAGCACATAACATTATCGTTCTTAAATCCTTATTTTCTGTGTAATTAAGAAGCTTTAAGTGGAATGTCTATTTATAACACGCGTAAGCGTTATCTCCTATTTAATAGATGTCATGGAAGATCCATGATACCACAGCCCCCACATACTGCAAATAGTGTTTTATTTCTAGCCAGAGAAGGCATAAGCGTATGTGAGCCTAATGACACCATTTTCTTCTATGACAGCATACTTAGGGAGAATAATCAAACAAAATTAATTAATAGGCATTGGCTAATTGGGGAAGGTGCTGTATGAGGAGTTTGATAGCGACACGTACTTCAAGAATGGGCAATGACTCCAACCCACAACTATTTTTGTATGAAAAATTCAATTCTTCATCAAAAAAGATGTTGAAAAACATAAGACAACGTATCCTTACTTTAGGAACATGTAAGAGAGCGATTGAGATAGGAAGTTTTGTCATGTAATCAGTTCTTAGCGTCTAAAAGTTTTTTCCTCCGTTCTTTACAATACGAAGTCGCAATTTTCAAAACCTTTTCTCCATTTTTCAGAAGGACAGTGAGTGACCGGTCAAGAAGACATTTACGTGTTCACAGATTATGGTTTAACAATAAATACTTTTCTTGTTTTGTTTTGTTTTGTTTTTCGTCCAAGATTAAATATGTCATTTGACTAGATTCTGTAATCGTATTATGAACATCAATTTACTACCTTGATATAAAATTAGAATATTAAAAAAAAATTACGTTTTTCTTCAAACAGTCGACATGTGTACTCCAAATGGTTGGAAGTTGGGAGAAATTTTTGACTTGAATTTGTGGACCTAACCTTCAGTCACTTTCGTCCTCTTACCGGTCAGCGTCACCGCCAGCCCTCGTCCCTTTCTAATGGGCCGGTAAATCCACAGTTGGGAAATAAATGATAAACTAGACGACGCTTAACTGTTCAATTAACCAAAAACAAAAAAGAAAAATGCTGCATTATTTGGCAATTAACGTATTTATTTAAAGAAGGATAATGGAGTCCAAAGTACTTAACAGTATAATCAAACATGAATGTTTTATAATGATAAAAATATGGGGCTTAGTTTGATAACTGGAGATGAGGAATGTTTACTAATTAACCTGTGAACTGATTCAATTAGTAGTGTATACAAATATGGGGTGACTGTGACATCATCATTTTTAAAGAATGGCAAGAACTGGCTTCTTAGATACGTATGATGAAGTGGCCCTGGAAAACCAAGCATATTCATAGTGATTGGTAGTCTCTTCAAGTCTTTAACTATTATTGGCCACATGGACATCACCTGCCGCGGCACAACGGATATCGGTCCAACTCCCATGAGCACGACTCGTGTATTTGATGATCCTATTCAATAGTTTGATTACTACGTCTAGTGCTCCCCTGTCACAGGGTCCCAAATCAACTAGCTGAGCCTCGAGACCTTCCGCAACCAACACAATGGTCCCATCAAATACATCAGTCTAATATTTTCGTGATTTGAAGTGTTATTACTTAATATGCCCTCGTAATTTTTAACGTTGGCCACATACGTCCTTGGAGTTCTTATTTAAAAGGGTTAATTTCATTAAACTACTGCATGCATTTTGTGGCTTCTGATTTGTTGCATACTTTCATCTTTTAATGTAGCACTGCATCTTAAATCAACTACATAGCTACATGTGTTTACTAAAATCAGTTTGAAAAGTTATATCCGATGGAAATCCTTTGCATCCATCTTATCCTATTTGTTGAAGGTAGCTGGAGGATGAATCGCAATGGTAAGCTTAGCCATAGCAAGGTCGTAATTAATTATATGTTAGTTGTTACAGTTATCTTCTTAATGTCCCCTTTACCGCTAACATGGCAATATATCCCTAGTGGGCTTCCACACTTTCGGGAAAGTGTTCTTTCAATATTTCAGCGGCAATCAATGGTTGACCCCGTGATTTGCCATGCTCTGCGCATGATTAATAAATTGTCGGTTGCAATTATAAAATTGTCGGTTATGATTTATGAAAATTTTTAAATTTTAATTTAACCGTTAGTTTACGATTTGAAAATTGTCGGTTATAGTTTAACCAATGCAGTTAGCTACCTGTTTAATCATAATCGTTGTTTTATTAATTTTAAATTTTTATTTATTAATTTTAAAATTTTAAATTTGAAAATTTAAAAATGTCAAATATAATAAGTTGAATATACAAATATAAAGTTAAATGAATTAAAATATATGACAACTATATATAAATTATAAGGAAAAATTAAATAAAATAATGAGTTTGAACTTAATTTTAAAAATTAAGTTGCCTACGTATCTTCAACTCTCGAATCGAGAGGAATCAAAATCCTCGTAGTTCTCTTACCTTTTTTGAGAGAGTTAGTCACCTGCAACATCGTTGGATCTGTATGCACTTCTGATTGTATCCTTATCAAAAATCATATAATTGCGAAGCATCTGGTTTCGTCAATTCTTGTTGTCGTCGTTCTGCTTTCATCCAATCATCAAGACAAGCTTGTGTCTCCAAAGATTCTGGAGTCATTGAATATCTATAATTGTCTAAAATATCTCCACATGCACTAAAAGCTTGCTCTACGGCAACCGTTGAAATTAGAGAAGAAAATATGTCTTTTGCAATGGCCGACATTACTAGAAACTACTCATAATAATCTTTCCACCATTGTATTATTAGAAATGTAAAAGATGTAAATTCACCAAACTCAAAAGAAGGTGTTAAATATGTGTCAAATTCCAAGTTAGAATTTGACATAACCCCTCTTGACCTTTTTGTCTTTACAAAATTAATAAATCCACTCTAGAATAGTTACTAGTATCAATTATTGTTAGTGTAGGAGTTTGAAAAGTTGAAGAAGTGGAAACAATATTATTATTATATTCAACAATTAAATCTTGAATATTTTTCCTAACTTCATAAATAATAGATGAAACAAGTTAAGAAACATCAAAAGACATTTCAAAATATGGATTCATATTTTTATAATAGAAATATAATAAATCTTTTAAATCTTTAATTTTAATATTTAGATTAAAAATAGATGCAATTAAATTAATTCGCGGTTTTTGTTTAAAATATTTTAACCATTTTTTAGACATAGCTATAATACAAGTATACAATTATGAATCATCGAAATATTCTTGCAGTATAAAAGATATATTTACACATTCCATTACTAATAAATGTGTAGTAAGATAATATACACCTGGCAAAATATTACTAGTATTATTGAAAATTTGCAAAAGTTTTACAATTTTTTCATAGATATGCCATTGTTATGATAATAAAATTACATTTGAATCAAAACTTGAAAAAAATGTATATAGAAGATTTTTGTAAAGTAAACATTCATTTAATAAATCATAAGTTGAATTCCAACGATTTGGAATATCGCGCGGAAAATGCTTTGGTCTTATATTTTTATTTTTACAAAATCTTCTCCATTCTTTTCTTAAATTTGGTCGTTCCCACAAAAAAGAAATTACAAATTTAATAGGAGATAAATAAATGTCCAAACATTTTATACCATTTTGAACACATAAATTAATTATATGGCATGCACATCTAATATGAGAATTTTTTTCTACCAAATGAAGGATGACACAATTTTTCAAATTCGTTAATTGCAACCATATTCACGGTTGAATTATCCACAGAAATTGAAAAAATTTTATGGACTATAAACTATACTCTTCTAAAATCATATTCATCATTCTCCATAAATTTTTAACACTATGCGATTCATCAAAAACTCTATATACAATTATTCTTTTTTGTAAGTTCCATTTATCATCAACCCAATAACACGTTACTCCTAAATATGATTATATTTGCTAATGATCACTCCAAATATCACAACATAAAAAAACACGTCCTTTAAAATTTAGAAAAAAATTTTGCAATGCAATTTTACCATTTTTATAAAGTTTTTTTAATTATTCGTATTAAAGTAGTTTGTGTGATTCTTTTTGCAGAAGGATTTAATGCATTTTGATAATAAGTTACGAAATTTAATTTCTTACCAAAACTGGCTTGTTTGGTATAGCTTAGGTTTTTGGTTTTTGTTTTTAACACAAAAATCGAAAAAGTCAACACACTAATACATCACAGAAATCGAGGACAAAACACAAAAATCAATACAAATATATTAAAATTACAACTAAAAACCACAACCCACAGCAATACCAAACGACCCCTAAATAAAAGGTGTTCAACTGAAACTAAGTTTTCTAATTCTTCACGATTTTTATTATCATTATATTAAAATAAAGAAGTAGCATTAGAAAATGCATACCTGGTCATTTGTATTTGAGATTTTAAGATACATGCCTCCGTGGGATTTTTGATGTTCAAATGGTTGTGAAGAGTTCTATGTCCTCCTCCACTCTTCCATTTGAATCCATATCCATAATAGTTGCTGATCGTATTGAATATTTTTTATTCTTTGGTTGCAACCTTTTTGTAACGCTTCTCGAATATATTCGATTTAATCAGAGGTTTTCGTGCTTTTGGTGTAGGATTGACTTGTTGACTTTCTAGTACACTACCATGTTCTTCATCGTCACCAACCTTTACATCAATAGGTGAAAATTGTGTATCACTGATGTCAAGTGAAAAATTTGATTCATATGAACCTTATACCTTCACTTGTTTTCCTTACCCCTTTTCTTGAGGAAGAAATTTTTGTAATAATAGAGTTAACAATAATAATGAAAAATAATAGATGTAGTAATAATAATAACAATAGAAATTAATAAAACAATTGTGAATTATAAATGAATATGACAATATGTTACTTGAGAGAGAGAGAGAGAGAGAGAGAGAGAGAGATTTCATATATGTGAAAGAAATTGTGTTAATAGTCTATGTATTTATAGTTATAGTTTTATAAGAAAATAAAAAAATTTAATATAGCCAATGGTTGTGTTTACAACCGTTGGCACACAGCCAACGCTCTTTTAATTTTTAATTTTTTAAATATAATTATTTTGTGTATAAATATATCTTTTGTTAAACAAAATTTTACACAAAATTACATATATTTTTTAAAATAATTTTTTAATATAAAATTTAATTTTGTTTAATTTTTTAAATATATATTTTTAATTAATTGATTAACGGTTTATAATTATGAATAAACTGCCGGTTTAACCGTCAATTCACGATTTTTAAATTAGTGTAACCGTGACCGAAACTATTAATAATGATTCTAGTTACGGTTTAAAACCGTTGACCACAGTTATAATTTTTAAACCATAATTACCGGTTATTAAACCGACAATTAATCGATTAAAAACCTAATGTGGTCAAGGCTATCTTGGATTATGTTGATTATCAACTACTTTAATATGCAAGTCGCTCGATGTCATTTCTAAACGTATGATATGATTTAAGAGGTACAACCACTCCATATCATTTTAAGTTGCTAATATTTTCATGGATGAAACCAAAATCTAAATATGAAGGTTTTGCATGGTCTGAAGCCATCTACATATAGTCTTTATCGTGTTTTTCATAATTGTGCTCAAAATCATTGAACTAATTTGATTTTCAATTATGCAATTAGCTATGAATATCTAGTCCATAAATTGTAGGCTAAAGCTAATATAAAAGGGATCGAGGTAATTTGAGTAAGAAAATTAGAGCATAATAAAGTCTAATGGTTTATCAGCTTATACAGAAATGTAAACCATGGTATCAATTTAAGGTTATTCCATAACTATAGTAAATGTCCCCAAATTCAAACTATGTAAAACAATTTAAACTATAGTAAATATGTTGCAAGCCTTGTCGATTCACCTGTTACTGGAGACTTAACAATAAATGGGCCTACTCTACCAATTGTTGGAAAGAGTTAAACGAGGGTCCAACAATACAGAAAATACAAGGATTACATATAAATAATATTCTATAATAGTATAGAGTCGTTAAAGGAACTAAAGAGCATTCATTTTGTAATACAATTTGTTCTTATTCTATAAAGGCTGCAAAGTAAATGTAGAAAGAAGGGCATTGCTCCTTTGCTGCTATCTTCTTCCAATTCTTCTTCCCCCCTCATTTCCTTTCTTCTTTTCCTTTCTCTTCTATTTCTCTTTATAATTCTTAATTATGCTAAGAATTATCCTGTCGCTGGTTACATTGGTGCTTTCATTGAGAGTAGAAATTGGCAGGAAAAGTGACGATACGCTACAAAGGATTGGAAGAATCTATTTTTGCTCTTTCCAAGGAATTAAAAGAGGTAGCTGCTACTATTAAGAACCATCACGAGAATATTGCTAGAAGCAACAATACCATTGAGAACATTCAAAATTCCTATTAGAAATCATGTGTACCCTCACTTGCATAGAAAAATAATCATCTTAATCAATATCCCCACCATTATTATCCACTACACTACTACCTCCTCACTAAGTTCATTTTTCTAGAACTACATTCAATACCCAACTCTCATCTTCTTCATCCCTTTCCTTCCCGACCATAACGGTTTCAGATTCGCACCAAATCACTCCACCACGGCTACCTAAACTAGAAATTCAATTCTTCTCTGTTTAAAATGTGCTTGGTTTACTGTTTCAAATTGAACGTTTCTCCTAATATCACAATACAAGCCCAGAAAAAACTAATTATTACTGCTTTCTATATGATTGGAATGGCGCTACAGTGACATCAATGGACGCACTCTAATCACCAACTATCAACACGGGAAATTTTTGCTTATGATCTTGAGTTACGATTTGGTCCATCTTCTTTTATTAATCATAAAGTGATGCTCTATACAATGCGCCAATAGACTCTTGTTGCTGCTTATATATCTGGGTTTGAATCTCTCTCCATTCACACTCCTGGATTGTCTACTACCAATTTGTTGAGCTGCTTTATTCTAGGTTGCAAGACGATATCGACATGAGCTCTTCTTGTTGAAGCCCATGAATTTGTATGTGGCCATTATAATGGCCAAATTGGCAGAAGAAAAATTGGACTCTAGTTGTGTAGATAAGAATGAAATTTATTATATTTTTGTATGTAAATTCATGTAATTTCATTGTTATTTTTTGTTCAAAAATACTTAATTTATGTTATATTTTTCTTAATAAATAGATTATCCCCATTTAGAAGAGAATTAAAGAAAAAAAGAAAAAAAAGAAAAAAAAGAAGCAAAAGCAGTTGAAAACGTGACTTGCCCTCTTGAAACATAAAGAAAGAAATATTTTAATTGGAGGGCAAAATAAACTCTTATAAAGCTTTCCTGAATGGCAGCTGAAAATAGAAAAAAATTGGAGACCAAAATGACGTTTTGCTGGTGGGACACAAAAGCTTTAAAAGCTTTCAAAAGAGAGTAGCAAAAATCTTTAAAAATGGCAACAAAGAGGGATGTTTAAAGCATCACCAAGAGAGGAAGTTTTAAAGAGACAAAAATAAGGAATGAAAAAAAGAGGCTAGACAGGTAGTGATAAAAGAAAAAGAGGAAAGATTTCTTTACATGCCTTGACACAAAGCCCTAGGGAAGTAAGAGGCTTTAAAAGCTTTAAAGTGGAGCTGGAAAAACATTGGAAATAAATAGAAAGGATGACAGAGTTTTCAGAGGGGAGCTTTCCATATAAAAGCTTAGCAGTAATGTGATTAAAGGGAGCTCTCCTTGGTTGTCGACATCATCTTGTTTTTCTTTCAATTTTCTTTGTTCTTTTTATTTCATTTTTCATTTGGTTCATGTTCCTTAGTTAACGTTTCATTTCCATGCTTTAGATTGTGTTAGCTTGTATTTACATAGTGTTTAATGCTTTCCTTTATATAATCCCATTTCTATATGTTCTACGATGGATTTTGTAGTTATTTCCCTTGAAGATTGTCACAAACTTTTGTTTTATATGAATGAAAGGTTTTATCTCTAATTTCTAGCTTTAATTTCACTAATTTAAGCTTGGGTTTTTACTTACTCTTGATGTTTGTCAATTAGGTTTTGTCTGGTAAGTGAAATTTATGCATGTTCTTAAGTTTTAATTCGTTTAATTTCAGTTTTTGTGTAGTTTGGAATTGTTGGAATTTTTATTTTTCTTGTGTTAGTTTTGTTGTTATTGTTGATTTAAGCATGAGTGGCTAGATTCCTAAGCGCTTGAAGTTATAAGAAAGATGAAGGGGTGTTTAATTATGAGAATGTGATTAGATTTGTATTGATTTGGTGTTTTTAGCCTTAGGTTGGTTTGAGGCTTTGGTTAAATGTCATGAATTAGGAATCATCGTTTAGTTATTTTCCTAATTTGAATGGTAGGATTGTATGTGATATATAATTATTCTTGGCAATTTCCAAAAGTTGCAATAGATTAGTTAGATTTGTTAAGATACTTAACCAACTAGTCTAGAGTTCCATACCTTTAGATTATACTTTCCGAACTTATGTGTTAGTGGCCTAAGTTAGTCATTCTTTAATACTTAATATGTCTTTACTATTAAAATTTAGAGAACTTGTTCTTGGTTATAGTGAAGATAGGGACAATTTTAGAGCTTGTTAGATTTACTTAAGTTAGAGGAACTGAGCGTTTGAGAGTTAGTTCGAACTTATAGGTTAGCATCTTGGCTAGAACATCTTTTGTCTAAATTCAAATATCAATAGTTATCCCAGAATATTGATGATAACTTCAGATCATTTCTTTATTATTGTTAGTAGTCTTTTCGTATTTTGCTTTGTGTTTGTCCTTTTTGTTATTTTTATTACATCTTAGCTATGTTAGTTCTCTTTGCGTCCAAGAGTTTTTGTTTTTGTTTTTCTTTATAACATTAGAATCCTCCCTGTGGATTCGAACCTAGCTTATCCTACTACATAATAAAGTTTAGTTCAATTTATTATTTGATAGTTAGTGACATGCTATCAATAGCATTCCTTGCAATTAAAGACCCTAAACATAACAATACTAGTTGTTCCAAAACCAGTTCAATCCTATAATCATCAAAACTACTAATCAAGTGATTGGCTGTTGTTGCGGCTGATCATACAAAAAATTAACTTAAATTAGTCTATCTTTTAATGCACAAATTTACATTTAATTTAAGACTAACTCTTTGACAAGTGCACCGATCGCAATAAGTAACATAGTGGAGAGTTTTTCAGACTCCGAGTATTGATCTCACGAGGAACTATATATGTGATTTTAAGTACTAGGTCAATCAGATTACAATTATCTATAGAATCAAGGTTTTATAAATTAAAAAATTAAAATAAAATTATAAAACTAATTTTGAAAGCCTAGAAAACTTCCAATCAATTGTAAAAAAGTTTAAGGTTACTTTTTTCTAAATTATCCAGTTAAAGCTTTGGTGGTTGATGATTTAACTGATGGATTAGTGACCTTAATTTAGAGTATGTTCACTAAATCAAGACAATATTATAGTTAAGACACTAACTTATCTTTATTGTTCCTATCTTGAAGTTTGGTTATGCTTCAGACATAGGTAATAAGCTTAAAGTTTATGAAGTTTGATCTTAAATTTCCCTAATTCAACATTAGTATCCTCATTATTAACCAAGTCTTTGGTTATTTTATTGATTTAAGCCACGTTATTTATTGATTTCTCTAATAACCTAGGTAGAGATTATCAGATCCTAGATTATCTACTGACTATCCCAAGTGATCAGTTCAGGAAGCATTAAGCATTCAATAATCAAAGATTAACACAATTAACCATCAATAAACATATTTAACAACCTAACTAAACTGAAATTAAATATTCAACATATAAATTAATCAAAGAAAATTAAATATAAACATTAAACAATATAACTTTGATTAATTCATAATATTAACAACATAAAATGAAATTAAGAATTAGATATCACCAAATCACATCCTCAAATAATGATTTAACTCTGAATAAATTTTATGTAGCTTCTAGAATCCACAAACAACCTAGAAACTTAAATTACAATGGATTGAAATGAAAAACAAAAGAAAAACCAACCTAAACTAAGTTGAATCTGAAAAACACAAAAGAAAAACGAGTTTATGCATAAACTAGCTGCTTTTAAGGCTTTGGACAAAGCCCTTGATCTTATAGGAAGAGATGTTGTAAATTGCAAAAGACAGCCAATCATAATTGTTAAAGAATAGGCTGGAAAACGTGGCAGTCGACTCAGTACAATGGGCTTGCCGCCCCAATACGGTGGCCTAAAAGCTGTCGTATTGGTCTGAATCTTTGAAGTAATATGGGAGTCTCCAAGAGCAATATGATGGGTTGGCTAGATCACAGCATTAGTCCTGAAACTTGGTCCTTTTGCCTCATATTTGCTTAATTCTTTAATAATTCACATCAACTTACAAATTAAACAACTCTAAACATTAATTAAACAATTAAGGACTGAAATACTAATAAATATGCAATAAATAACTTCCAAAAACACTATGAAATTCACCCTCAACAACTCTTCCACACTTAAGTTTTTACTTGTCTTCAAGCAAACTAATCATTCAACTTTCTCAAATTACTGTATAATTATAGGAAAATTAATCTAAGGTCAATGTCATAATTATTGAAAAATTTTTCTTAATCTTTTAAAATAATGACTCATCAAAATGTTATATAATCAATTAATCATATCAAATCTCAAATGCATTTAAATCATTTCATTCTTTTTCATTCTTTAACATAAATAACAAAAATCAATTCCACATACAAAAGGCAAATATACTGAGTTTAATGTATAAGCTTTTTAAACACTTTCACATCCTTTATTTTAAGATAAAATTTATTAATTAACTAATTAATTAAATATGTGAGTAGCTTAGTAGAGAAGTTACTCATCTTTTTACGCAAAGGTGAACATTTTGTCGTGAACAACCCCTAATTACCCTATTAAGTTACTTCAAAATAACTGGCAAAAAGGACCACTTATAACTTCAACCTTATACACACACGCACACGTACACACAGACACAAACACAGACACAGACACACAAACACACACACATACACACACGCACGCGCGCACGTACGCGCGCACGGGCACACACATATACACACAACTCTCTTTTTTTCCTTTTTCCATTTTTCTCTCTTTTTCTTTCTTTTCCATCTCTCTCTCTCTCTCTCTCTCTCTCTCTCTCTCTCTCTCTCTCTCTTACGTACATATATATATATATATATAAGATTAGAAATTAGAGGAGTGAATTTTGCTCACTTATTTAATTAACTAAGTTAATTTATTATTTATTATTTAAATTATTTTTCAAATGAGAAAAGCATCTTAAAAAAAGTCATAAAAGTAACCACTAAGTTGCATTTTATATGTGAAATATCATTATAATCATCAGGTATACAATATTTAAATTATGAAATGAGTTAAAAGCAATTAGTCATTAATAGTCAAAATTAATTATATAAAATTTTAAAATTTCAAAATAATTGAATTCAAAAGAAAATATTGTCAATAATAAGCATCAAAATCAATATAGTTTTAACAAATTATAGATTATTAAAAGAAAATTAATAAATTAATACGCTATTAGACAATAAATACTCAAGTGCGCTCAAGTAACATATTTTTCCCCTATATTTAAATTGAACATTGCCCCTAATGTTCATAAATCACAAAAAAAACATAAAATGTGAGAGAAAGGAAATGAATACACCTGGATAAAGATGTGATTGTGAAAGCTCTCCATTGATATGAATTGTAACCATTAAAAAAAAAAGACGAAACATTAAAGCACCAGAAACAAATAAAAAATAGAAAATTAAAAGCAAACCCACCAAAATACACTAAAATAAAAACACACCAATAGCATGCTAAAAGCATACTAATTTTATTCAAAATACATGAAATCCTACTTTTACGGCTGGGTTGCCTCCCAACAAATGTTTCTTTAAGGTCTTTTATCTAAACCTTAGTGTTAGAGAATTTTCAATCGTAGCCTAGGTTCAACACCTAACTTCTCATCCTCATCCTTGGAATAATGACAAACCAATTTTGGAAGGTTTTCCATATCATTAAGAAGGGTCATGAATTCATCATGAATAAAGCATCTTGGTAAAAATTCTAGGTATACAACTTATGCTAGTGAATCAAAGGTTATAACACATATGAAATCTATATGCTTAAATGCTACCTTAGACTCGTCCATACCTTCAATTTACACAACATGTCGCCTAATTCAATTACAGGCTCATCACTAAATATGTTATCAGTTATGCACTCAAGAGCTTGGTTATTACTCTCGGAATCAACAACTTCTAACAAAATATCACCTAAAGCTAGTGTAGGCTCATCATTATTTGTTAACTTATTTAACTCTACATGATCAAGTCCCCTAACTGATTCTAAAATTTCCTCCATGGTTCCTTGATTATGATTAGGCTGAGGCATACTAGTTAAAGAGTTTTCAAACATAACCTTATTAAGTCAAGAATAATCTGGGTGATCCGTCTAACTATAGGTATAATTCTATTTTAAGCACTCAAAATGCTGTTGATAAAAAATGGGTGAAGGCTATTTAAAATAAGATGGAACAAGTTAAGAGTAATGATAAGATTGAAATTTATTAAATTTTCATATGCTTTTTAATGTTATTTCAATCTTATTTTATTGTTTAATTATTTAATTTATTTTATATTGTGTTTAATGACAGATTTATTTCTTTAACACAAATTTTAAGTCAAAGCATAATAAATTTAAAATAATTAGAGCAAAAGTCAAAGGTTATATCCATTTAAAAAAAACAAAAATTAGTTTGTGAAGCAAGTTGCAAAATGCAGCTTGCTTATGCGTTT
The DNA here is from genome assembly GCA_028565735.1 of Pinacopodium congolense. Lineage (NCBI taxonomy): Eukaryota > Viridiplantae > Streptophyta > Magnoliopsida > Malpighiales > Erythroxylaceae > Pinacopodium > Pinacopodium congolense. Next base: position 11,891,817 of record JAOXYD010000135.1, read on the forward strand.
TGCATTAAGCAAAACTATGCACCTTCGGAACATAAGGAGAAGCTGTAGGAATTAATTGGAATTAAGGGGGCATTCGGACAAAACAAAAAAGCAGGAGCTGGGGAATTAATTTTTGAATTAATGGATGAATCCCTAGGGCTGTCGAGTGAGAGGAAACAAGGGGAATAAAACAAAAAGGAGGGCTGTTAAGAACTGGCGGCTGCTGTCTTAAGTGGAGAGGCAGCTGCAGTGTGAGTGGAGTGCGGCTTGGAGGTCTTGGTCTGTCCGAGAGGAGGGGAGTTGGCCTTGGCAGCGGCTTGTGCTGGAGTAGTGCTGCTGACGTGTGGAGAGTGTTTGGAAGGGGAGAGCTGCAGGCGGCTAGCGGCTGGCCAAGAGAAGGAGTGCTTGGGAGGTGTGTGGCGTGAGGCGTGAGGCGTGAGGGACGAGTCTTCGGCTTGCACACCAGCGCACCACCTGCACGGACAGAGACGCCTACACCAGACGCTGCCAAGGACACACACCAGGCGAAGGGAAGGAGCTGCTGCACTTTCGGATTCATTTCCAATTTAACTACTTTTTATAATTTTGTTTTTGCTTTATAAATGAATTTGTAGTTTTTGTGTTAGATTTGTTTTTGTTTTGTTATTTCTAAGTTTATTGCTTTATATTATAATATTCATTTACTTATGTTATTAATTTTGTCCTTAGCAAAATTGAATTAAATTTCTTTTCATTTTTTTATTTTAGTTATGCTTTATGTTTTAATTATTTATTAGGTTTTAATTTATTTATTTTCTGTTTTATTTAATTTGTAGTTATTAGAATTTTTGCTAGAAAGTTAGTTTAAGTTTTAATTAATTAAGTTTTAAGTTAATTAAATAATAGTTTAAGTAATGTACGTTTACGTTAATTTAAATGTCAATTTTTGTTTTTCCTTTATTGTTCTTAATTTTTCAGCTTTTGTTTTCTTTTAATTAATTATGTT
>JAOXYD010000135.1:11892880-11911852 GCA_028565735.1 Pinacopodium congolense
ATCTAAATATGGTGTTACCCATAAGATAGCTACACCTTATCATCCTCAAACTAGCGGTCAAGTTGAAATATCAAATAGGGAAATTAAATGAATTTTTAGAAAAGACTGTTAGTTCTTCAAGGAAAGATTGGTCAATGAAGTTGGATGATGCACGGTGGGCTTATCAAACTGCATTCAAAACACCCATTGGAATGTCTCCTTATAAGCTGGTTTATAGAAAGGCTTGTTATCTTCCAGTTGAATTAGAACATCGTGCCTATTGGGCTATCCATTTTTTGAACTTTGATTCAAGAAACACCGGTGAAGAAAGACTTTTGCAATTGAATGAGTTAGATGAGTTTTAATTTGAAGCTTATGAAAACTCTAAATTGTATAAGGAAAGGACAAAGAGATGGCATGACAAGCATATTATTCAAAGAGACTTCAAAGTTTGTGATAAGGTCTTGATTTATAATTCAAGATTGAAGTTATTTCCAGGGAAGTTGAGGTCTAAATGGATAGGCCCTTACAATGGGTCTAAGTTTTTCCCTTTGAATAAATCACTGAATGTACCTATCTATTATCCTTACATAAAAAAACTCAAATCATTAGTAAATAATCATGTTTTGTTATCATTATGAACAGGATTAGAATCTCCTTTCATTCTGTTCGCTTGCAAAACAAACTACTAGTTTACGCTCAAAACCTCAAGTGTATGTGTCGTACTTGTAATAAAGAACAGATATCGATCCCACGAGGATTGTATATAGACACCCTATTAATTTGGTTTACACTTTATTCAAGAAATAGATTTAAACAAATTAAATAAAAAGAAATTAATAAATGAGACTCAAACAAATTTGGAAGTAGGAGCGAACAACACAAACAAACGCAAACACAGCAAAAAAAAATTCAAAGAAAAATCAAGATTCAAGAATAGGACTTGTTATTATCCTTATTTGTTTCCCTTCGGTTAATTTCTCTAATTTATATTTGGCCCAAGATTTGCTAATATTTTAGCCACTCTCTCTCAAGGTGCAACTAAATGTCACTAGCTAAATAATTTAGGATTAATTTTGTGATCTCTCGTCATGCAAAGCCTTTCCTAAATACTTAACTAGATATGAAGTTATCCTATAGGCAGTTTATCAATTTATTGAAATCTCTTCGTAATAAATTAATATCTTATTGTCTATAGGTCTATTAAATGCCAACTCTCATTTTACATCTAACGCAAATTACCCAACTCACTCTCTCGATTTATTGTAGGATTTAAGCTCAATAAACACAAATATTTATAAAAATTAAATTAATAACCAAAGGGTCCCAAATAATTTAAATAACAAATCCTAAAAATATTTTAGCCACACATAATAATAAAAATAAGTTCAATTATATCAATATTTTTCCAAACATAAAATACATAAAATAAAATAAGATAAGATAAATAAAAATAAGAATTAAAAATAAAAGTAAAATAAATCTGGAAAATACATAAATATTGAAAGAACTCTTAAAGTTTGGTGGCTTAGAAAGGAAGCTTGGATGATTAATTTCTATGTGTTGCTCCTCTTCTTTTCTTTGTTTTCTGCATCTTCCTCCGCTGGTCTTGCGTTTCTGTCTGTCGCGCACTACTTCCTACCTAGGTCTGTCCCTGCGCCTCCCTTTCTCTTGTTTTCTATTTGACTTCTCTTCCAATTCTTGTGCTAGGTTTGTTGTTTTTTGTGTCTTGGACTTGTGCTTGGGTGTGGGTTGCTTGTGGGAGGCAGGCGGTGGAGTGGCTGGTCTGGAGGAGAGGAGTCTGGCCTGGGTCTTGGCGCGGGCTGGGGCGGCTCCTACACATGGGTTGCTTGCAGGATTGGGGTTAGAGACAAGCTGGTGGGCTGGCCTGGTGGGGGGGGGGGGGAGTAAAAGAGAGTGTGATATTACAAGAAGCAAAAGAGCTTTTTGATTTCTAAATAAGTTTTGATTTATATGTTGTTTTGTTTTTTTTTATGTGATTTTAATTGTTATGTTTTCCTAATGTCACATGGTTTTGTCATTATTAAAATGTGGAGATTATTGAATCAAGAGTCTTTCTACCTATATTTTGATAATGACAAAGTGTTATGGCTAACATTTTTATTATCCTTGATGCGTTGATAAGATAGGTTTTAAATAACTTATAGAAAGTGGTGATGGATGAAGATTAAGTTGATAGATGAAAGATCAAGCTCCAAGATAGTAAAAGTGAATAGGTTTTGATTGTATTTTTATTGTAAGTCTCATCTTGATCTTTTTATTATGCTGAAAATGTTCACATCATACATTTCACATTCATGATTAATGATTTTACATATAGGATGCATAATTAATAGGAATTGTGTGTGGATAGTTTTTAAAGATCCTTTTACTAAAACGCTTTTAGTGAATCAGTTTCCTCTTAATATACTAAAATTATTTTAGGGAATTTTATTTTAGGGAATTAGTTATATATGTTTGTGTTAAAGTATGTGTGAAAATAGGTGGTTAGTAAATGTTAAGATGAGCTTCAAGATTAGATTGAGGGAATGTGTGTGAATATATTAAAACTTGTATAAAAAGAGGTTAAATTGTGTAAATATGTTAGAATGGTTGAATATGTTAAAATTTATAAGAAAATTAGTTAAAAATTTGTTAGGATGTGTTATGCAGCTCCAAATTGTTATATAGCCTTCACGTTTAAAAAACCCTTGGGATCCTTAAAAACAACAATAAAAAGTTAGAAAAGGAAACAGAAACGAAAAACCTAACCTAGAGAAAAAAGGAGAAAAATCTAAGCTAAGATGTAATTATGGCAGCCTTAATCTATTTCTATATGCCCAAAAATAGGTTCTCTGGCCCAATATATATGTTTATTGCAAGTTAAAGGCAAGTAGAGAAAGTTGTAGCTAATAGAGAGGGAGAACCAACTAGAAATTTTTTGACAAATACTTAAACGACACTTGAACATGACTTAAACATTATTTAGTTACTTGCGTTTAGCTCTAGATCCTGACTTAAAAACAAGTTTGTTGAGACTTAAACGACAAGTTATCCAGACCCACGTTTATCTCCCATTTTTCTCCATTTTTATATTTTCTCATATTTTTTCTTCATTTTGGGCTTAATTGGCAATTTAAATAATTTAAACATTAAATTAGGTGTGAAATTACATCAAAATATCATAGAAATCACTATGAAATGAATCTCCATTAATTCTTACACACTTAAGTATTTTCTTGTCCTTAAGTCAATCAATTCATCATAAATTTAAAACAACATATAATCATATGAAAAATGGCCAACTTATCAAACACCATCATTGAAGACTTTTCCTTAATAATTCAATCATAAAACAAATTATTAAGGCATTATATGATTAATCAAGGATGGTAATTAAAAAATAATTTAAAATGACTTCATATTCTTTCAAACTTCAACCTAAATTGGAAAAGTTATTTCCATATATAAAATGAACATTATAAAATGACACTCACAAAGCAAGATGAATAATCTTTAAGTAAAATAACACCTTTTATTCATTAAGCACAAACATAAGCATAAATGTTAGCTTTTATGGCTTAGTTGAGAAGTCAATCAATCTTTTTATGCGAAGATGAACATTTTGTCATGAACATTCCTAATTACTCAATTGAGTCACCTTACATCAATTAGCTACTATCACTACTCTTTATCTTCGATCAATTAGTTCAGAACTAGTAGAGTGAATGGAACTTGTTTGCTTTTTTTTCCAGAATTTTTTTCTTTTTTCATCGCTTTTTAATTTAAAACAAGAAATGAAATTGTTTAAAAGATGCCCCAAATCACCTTTGACTATGCCTTTAATATATAGACAATCATAATTCTCATCAGGTATCCATTATCTAAAATATGAAACAATCAAAGTTCATAATTAATTAACATGATTAGTTATTAAAATAACATCTTAAATCATAAAAATAACCAAAATCAAAATGAAAATGTAAATGATATGCATCAAAATAAAAAAAAATCCACAAATTATGTATTATCTTGAAAAAGATGATAAAATGTTAATTTTTTGGAAAAATAAATCTAAGTGAGAAACAATCTATCCCTCCCTCATACTTAAGTTGAGCATTGTCTCAAATGTTCATAAAAAGATAATTTAACATAATAATGGGAGAATGGGAACATAAAGAACTCAGATAATAATGATAATATGGCTTGATAATCCATTGAAGTGCACAATGAAAAGTCACACATTGATTACAGCACACTAGAAATGATAAATGGAAAATGAAAGCACCAGTAATAATAATAACAAAAGCCATACTCCAAATATATAAATATCACATCAAAGTACATAATAGAGTCAAAATAAATCTAAATAACCAAAGTACATGATAAGCAGCAAAAATACAACTGAGGAAATGAAATACAACTAAAAGGAAACAAACTAAGAGCAAATAACAAAAGCATAAGTTTATAAACAAAAAAGCAATCTATAAATAGATAAAAATAGGGACTTTGATCCCTCAATCCTTGGCACTCTTCTATTTACTTTATGCACTACTCGATGCAATCCATCTAAGAGACAATAACAGCTATGCCAAGCTCTAGACAACTCTCAATCCTCAAAAGACTTCTAGGCATAGTCTTCTAGTAAGTGAATCCTTAAGGAAATCTATTTCTAATTATTGAACCAAGGGAGGTTCCACCTTATTTTGATAATGACAAAACAAACTTTATTACTAATATTTGTAAGTGTGTTGAAAGATAGGTTGGACAAATCTCAAGTTTTGATCACTCAAAGAAACTTGTAGTGGAAAATATAAGTTTATAAAGATTCAAAGTTTGAAGAAGAAATTTAGTTTAGAATAAGTTTACTTATGTTTTGTTTAGAGTAAAATTTGCTTAATTTTATTTTGGTGTTTTAAGAGGCTTTTGCATGCTCATCCATACATATCTTAGAATATGCATGCATGTACATAATCAAGAGGATTATATGTTTAATTTGATTGTATCCTCTTGATAATTGTTTTAATTGGTTAAGAATGCACTAAGATATAAAATTAGTGTTAAAAGAAACGACTAAATTAAAAGGTAACTTAAGTGTTTTTAGGTATCAATGGATTTGGTGGATTTTGTGTATAGTTTCCAGTGTATTCAAAATTATGTTTAGTTTATTTTGATATAGGTCGACCTAATGAAGCATTGGTCGATAGAAGGACTTAGGTCAATTGACCAAACCCAAGTTAAAGGCTTATCAATTGATCGAACCTTGGCTATCAGTTGACCAAATGTTGAGAAAGTAAAGATAAAAATTGATTCAGACGACCTAATATTGAGAAAATAAGGAGCAAAATTCGGGTTAGATAGATTATACAACGGTAAGAAAATTAATCCATTATAATATTATTAAGCCCATTGGAAAATGGATATAATGACTATTAGGCAACGGATAAATGGCTAATTATTGAGTATAAATAGATGGTTTTTATTTGTGTTTATTCACAAGTGTTCTTATTATAATGGTGCGGAGTTCAAGTTTTACAAAACTCTTTTGAGCGTAAACATTCATTAATTGTTTTAAGCTATCCGAGAGTTATAAGCTTTTTATGTAGTGTGTTTTGTGTGAGGTTCTTTGTGGTATTATTTTTGTACATTCATTTTTTAAGCCTCCTTATACACCAAGTGAAATTGAGTGAATTATTTGTTGTTGAATAATATGTGTAAGGATTGAAAGGTTATTTTTGAGCTTAGGAAAAATAATTGAGTGAAAGACATCCTTAAGCCTTGAAAAAGGACTGTATTATGAACATGTATTCTTGATTGGTTGTAATAAGAACAAAATCTCAATAGTAGTGTTAAGGACTAGAGGTAGGGGCAGATGGACAGCTTTGAACTAGAATAAATCCAGTGTATCTCTTCTTTCCTTACTCTTTACTTTTATACACTTACTTTATTGTGTTAATTGTTTTTCTTTGATAGTTATAAGCTTTCGCTTTCCTTTCATCTTATTTTGAGAAATCGTTTTGAAACCTAATTCACCCTCCCTTTTAGATGCCATATAAATCTAACACTAATCTATGAGATGCATTTTCTTTTACTAAACTATCATGGTCAATGCCACATTTTAATTCAACTTGTTTCTTTAAAGAGCTATTTTTTTTCTACCAATTTTTGCATTTCACATTTAATCTCATTCTTTGATTTTATCAAGTTATGCATGTCACCTGTTTTTTCATTTTCTATCTTGTATACATCTAATGATTTCAATGTTTTCATATGCTTAGTGTCTAAGTCCCTTCTACTTTTAAGTATAAAATGCAAATATTCTACCAATTTAGCATAAGACATATCTATTTCACAATCATTATTCTTATGAGAACTTGAACAAATAGATTCATCATCAACAATAGCATGAGTTTTAGAACAACTAGCTATATCATTAAAAGTATTAGCGCTAGTGAATACCTCTTCCTGCTCCACCAAGCTTTTATTGAGTTCTTCTTTAGGAGTCTCCATTCTTATTTCTTCTTTAGTAGATCCATGCATCTCCTCATGATTTATACCTTCATACAAATTTTCTAATCTACACTATATGACATTAGCGGAGGTACACATTGAAACTATATGAAGAATATTTTTTATCTAATACACAACGTAAAGTATTTAAAGTTTGACTATTCAAAGACACTAATTCTTTATCCTTTTCGTCTCATTCTTCTTCATTCTTAGGAACTAATTTTCCATTTACTAAAATTATTGGAATAGGGGGACCTTCTACAATTACAATACATAAATCAACATTATTACCTCTTATGAACATTTTTATTCTCTTTTTCCAAACCAAGTTCTCTATACTAAACATAAGGGGTATATAAGTATCTCTACTATAAGGTGCCATCTATCTTTACTCATTAATTCATTAAAATTATACTAATGTGAGATCTAGGTTCTGGTACCAATTTTTAGCCTATATGGTATCTACAAGAGGATGAATTAGGTATTAAAAATTTCTTCTAGATTATTCTTATTCAATCTTTATCAATTTTATTTAAAAATGCACAAGCTAAACAACAATCTAGTTTATCTAATTAAATAATAACAATAAATTAAACAACGTGAAAATAAGCACATAAAAATAAAAGAGTAAGGAAGAGAGACTTAATGAATTTATTATAGTTTAGAGTACTCCACTTGCCCCTATATCTAATCCCTAATACTACTGTTAAGATTTTTACCCTATTGTACTAAAACAAATACAAAGTTCGTAATACAATCCCTTTTGAAGCTCAAGATAACCTTTCAATCTCTCTTTCAAGGCTAAGGAATAACCTATCACTCTTCCTTTCAAGGCTCAAGAATAATCTATCACTATTCCTTTCAAGGCTAAGGAATATCCTATCACTCCTTTTTCTAAGGCTAAAGGATAACCTTACAAACACTCTATTTTTTTCAAGGCTCAAGAATAACCTTTACAACAATTAGCTCACTATTTTCTCCCTTTTCACAAATACACTTTACAAAATTTGTCACTCTTGACTTACCAAGGTGTATAAGGGTTCACACTAAACTTAATAATGAATACACAGCCAAGCATAACATTAAAATAAACACAACTTCACCAAAAACTCATGAGTACGCTCAAGAATACTCAATCTCAAAGTTTGAACACTTTCTATGTTTCTTTGTATCATAAACCATAAAAACAACACATATTTATACCTAAAAATCTCAATATAGTCATTATATTATCGTTGTCCAACGTTTCCTAATATTTATTAACATTAATATTACAAAATTAACCATTTACATATTGCCATTGTATTTTCATGAAGTTCAATTGATCAGTCCACTTCATTCGATCGAAACATATACCGGCAAAATTTTTACAAATTTAACATCACCAATTCAATTTATACAACTCTAATCCTAATAATCTTTATCCAACTCACAATTTCACAACGTACATGACTTATCTCTTAAGTCACACCAAATTATCAAATCAGTAATCAACTAATTTATCCATTCACTTAATCTTTAACCAATTTAATCAACACTTATTTTCATGCAATACATTTACCCAATCATTAAGAGGTTTCACACACATCAAGTAAAAATATCATCTTTTAATTATGCATCCTATATACAACAAACTAAACATGAATGCAAATGCATTATTGAGCCCTTTTAACACTATGGTAAGACTAAGAAAAGACTTATAAAAGAACTTCCTTAAAACTTATAACAAATTCTACTCTTGAACTTGATCTTCTATCTTCCAACTTTAAGTTCAACTTCAATGCTTCTCTTCTTGTCAACTTAGTCTTTGTGTATTCCATACACATCGCTTATCATCAAGGCTCAACATATATGTACTTTAAGCTTCACTAGACACTTCATTGCTTGTTTTCATCAAACCTATTCTTACACACAACAAACTTAAGTACATTAGTAGAAACCATTTTATCTTCATTAAAACAAAGGTGGAAGTAACCTTTGATTAAAAAAAACAAATTTTAAGACCATATGAATATATGCATACATAAAAAAGATAAAGGCCCTTTTTTATGTAAGCCTTAATTATCATACCTAGTCTATTATCCCTTTCTAACCCCTTTAAGCCATATGAAGTCGTTTCTTTAAATTGAGATCTACATTACAAGTATAATCATAAATGTTAATGAGGTATTTAAATTAAAGTTTCAAGTCCCATTCTCATCATGGTTTATCTTGTGATCATCCACTTTGTGTATATTATATTTCCCTAATTTGTTTAATTTATTCAAGTATTGAGTATTAAAAATAGAAAAAAGTATAGTACCAAATAATATGGAGCCTCGGAAAATTGTTATCATCAAAAGAGAGAAAAAAAAGAAAAAAAAGGCAAAAATGGGCATAATAAAAATCTTATGTTGTTTAAAGAGAAGTTGTTAATCCAAATGTTTTTTTTCAAATCTTAAGGGCGCTAAGGGCTTATGTTCATTGCATGCCTTTAAGAGCTGTGCAAGTATTTATGGGTTTTAACCCTTTTACTTTAATATTCCTTATCCCATTACAATCCATAATGTAAGTTATGGAGATTTGGTATATAAGTAAGTATATGGAAAAAAAAAATTGCATTAAAATAATTTGAGCAAAACATTAACCCTTTAAACAAATGACTGGAAAGAGTGAAAATGAGAAAATTCACCAATGCTTTATACATGCTATATAATGAGATTATTTTGAATTGTTCTTGTTTATGTTTTCTTGTGAGTTTGGTTATGATGTATGGAGTAGCCTAAATCTTGGTTAGATAAATGATATTATAAGAAATAACTTGATTAAAAAATTATTTTATTTTTTAAATATGATTAGTAGTTGTGAATTATTTGAGGGTAAGTAAAATCAAAGTTAAGGAGGAGGGAATTTGATAGGAGCTATAATTATCATTATTTTGATATTTAAAATTCCATATTTATGTGCAATTAAGACTCATTCTAATGAAATTTTATTCTTTTACCATTAGGAAATTTTGAAGAAGATTTAGAGCTTGAATGGATCTTAAAGCATAAAGTTAAGCAAAAAAGATCGATTTTGAAGATGGAAAACATTCTAGATTAAAAAATGTTTAAGCAGACTATGCATGGGTATGTGTAGTCATTAAAAAAATAATCTGTAGTGTTGATCAGGATTCCTACGATGATGGGACTCTTTTAAAAATTAGGGACAAGTTTTATTTATTTTCAAATTGAGTAAGGAAATTATTATTAGACCTTGTGGACCCTTTTTGGTTAGGATTTAAAATATAGTAGGGATTCATACTATAGGAGCAGTTACTTTTATTTTTAGAAGAGAACTCTCCTCTCTTTTTCTCTTCTCGCCATCTCTTTCTCCATGCTTCCTAGGGGCTAGATTCTCATTTTTGGTTGAAAGAAACTAAAACCTTAGAACTCTATGAATTGGGAGATATTTTAATTTTATTGCAATACAATTTGTTTATTCAAGTATTAAATTTTCTTTTTTATATATTTCATGATTATTTCAGTTAATAATTAAAAAGCATGCACTAATTATTGCAAAGGTGGATGCGACCTAAGACCAAGGTTTGCTTAATTTATTTTTTAAGTTTTATATTTTAATTTTATTTATTAATTCTTAGTTTATTTAAAACCTTCATAATTTTATTTTTTTTATATAGATAATGACTAATTACATAAGAAATCTTCATGGAAACGATCCCTTCTCCTCTTATTATATTTTATTTTTATAACACTAAGAGGGTTTAAAGGTAATAATTGACTTTATTATTTTCCTTGGATTCTATTATCACATGAAATAAGATGAAAAAGTACTTTCTTAGGAAATTTTTACATGCTCCATACGATGCTAACATTAAGAATGACATCTATGGCATAAGGTAGTTTAATTAAGAGACTTAATATAAGTATTAAGAAAGATTGAAATACCATTATGCAAGTTTTCCTGACACAAAAATTGAACAAATCCTTTTTCAAATTTTTTTAAAGATGGATTGTTAACAATAAATAAGAACATTATAGATTCTAAAAGTATAGGCATGTTATTGCATAAAACTCATACTGAAGCAAGGATTCTAATATCCAATATTCTTGCTAATTCACATCAATGTAGCACTAGATGAGATTAATTCCCCAAGAAAGTTAATGAGGTAAGTCAATTGGAGTCTTAATGCTTAAGTAAATTGCCCTCAGAAACCATCATCAATTCGAACTAGACTGTTAGTGCAATTACCTTGAGAAATGGAAAAGAGCTAAAAGAGCTTAACAAGGTGATATCAAAGTGTGTAATCAAAGAAGTTGAGAAAGAATTAGTGATACCTCAAACAAAAACTACCTAGGTGAAGGATTTAAAAGGAGAATAACCTAAAGATGTAGTGACATCTCCTCTTTTCCTAGTCAATTCGTAAAATCCAAAAAAGAAGAGATATAGAAGAATATTTTTGAAAATTTTCACAAAGTTGAGTTATATATTCTTATGTATTATTCAATCATGCAAATACATCATTATGCTAAATTTCTTAAATAATTGTATAGCATTAAGAGAAAGTTAGAAGGTGATGAGAAAATCAATATAAGAGAACTATTTAAGTTATTGTTTAGAAGAAATTACCTCCAACTGTAACGATCTATATATTTTCACATTCCTTTGCAATATAAGTAATGGTAGGAGTGAAAAATAAATAAATTTAAAATCTTCAATTAATGTTATGTCCTTTTCTATCTATAAATATTTGAACATTGGACCATTGGAAGAAACAGGTGATTATATAAATTGCTAATCGATTGATTGTAATTCCTAAAGGAGTTATGGGATATGTATTAGTTCAAGTTTTCTTATTGATTTTTTTTATATGGAAGAACTTAATTCTTCTAATTCGAATCCAATTTTATTAGGAAGATAATTTTTCAAAACATTTAGAACTAAATTGATATTGATATTGATAAAGGAATTTTACTATGGAATTTGATGGTGAAATTAATAAATTTCATATTTATAATGCCATAAGATATCCTAGTGGTGCGCATTTTATGTTTATTATAGATGTTATTGATTGTTTAATGTATTAAACTTTTAACTTGAATAATAAATATGTATTGAAAGTTATACTTAAGAATAATTTTGGTCATGAAGGACTACAAAGAGTTAAGAAGGGATTTGTGTTAAATTCTAAATTACTAGATATATTGAAGTTATAATCATTGCAAAATCATTTGAAGCTTCAAACAATCTTTTTATGAAGGATTTGAGGTATATAATGTGGAAGAAATGACTTTTGAATACCTAAATTATGTAACTTAAGAAATTACTATGTCTAGCCAAAAATATAAAAGAAAGGAATCAATTAAGAGGCAACGCAAAGATTTGTTGTACTTTTAATTTTTATTTTTTACATTCAATTGTTACATCTTCCTTTAAATTTCAAAGGTTTGAAAATAAAAAAAAATCATTTTTATGTAGAGAATAGAATTTAATGAGGAATATGCACAACTTACTTTTGGAATATTCATATCTATTTGGAGTTTTGACAAGAAGATTTAGTCTTGTTAAGCATGTTTACGCTCTATGATTAATTTTAATTCATGCAATTTGAAGTTCCATCCAAAATAATTTGTTTTATAAAGTGTGTCCATACTTTATGAAAAATGCATTCTGTCTTTAAAAGCCATATGCCTACACAATTCAAAATAAAAAAATCTTTAATTTTTCCTTTCCTTATTAATTTACCATATTTTTCATTTGATCTCTTTTGTTTCAAACGTAGATCCATCACCTTTCTTCCTCTCTCATTTCAATCTTCTTTTAATGTAAGCCAACATCTATCTTAATTGGCAATTATAGTCCCTATCACAGTACTATAGCAAGTAATAAGGATAATAGCATGGCTATTACTCGAAATGTCTCTTCTACATTAATTATATCTTTATGTAATTAATGTAATGCTCAATATTAGAATTTGAAGTAGATAATATACAAACACATAATTTGATAGATTAATTTAAGTTTACAAGATTCCAACTTCTATACCTACCTAGTCTATGTATACTATCCTTCGTACACGTATGAGCTCAACTTACAAGTAAGAACTCTTACCACCATAGTTCTTGTATTTTTATTCTTTCTATAACAAATGCACTTTTATTTTGATAGATAGGGGGTAGTGTCTAGTTCAAGTTACAAGAGGAAATTAAAAATTAGATTTGCTTTGTTATTTGTATTCATTTGTTTAGTATAGGCTTTTTTAGAAACATTTGTTTAGTATACTTTGGCTCTTACTTTTTAGTTTTTTTAATCTCTTTCCTAATATCTATCTTTAAATAGTTTTAGGATATTATGAATTATTAAATTAACTTTAAAAGGCAAGACATGATAAAAATATGAATGTTTACTATTTCATTTACTAAAATACACATCTCATTGTCTTTTTGGTTAATTAAAATGATAAGTGTGCAAGTATTGATAAAACTTCAATTTTTTATGAAATTTTAACCTATTGAACAATTTATTTTTTTCCATCTAATTTTGTTGAATGATTATAAAATATGGCTTAATCATTCTAAAACTTGTTTATTTTGCATATTGAGATCACATTATTGAGTTCAAGAATTAAAATAATCAGGGAATTTAGGCTAAACGTTTTTGAAATCTTGAAAAGCTTACCTTGATTACATTTACCACTAGATAGCCAATTTTTTAATCCTTATACATTTTCTTTGTTAAACGAAGTGTAATATGTGTTACCTTAAGTCTCTTTCAGTTAAATTATTGAACCTTGAATTGAATGACTAAATGAAAAAGATGCTTAAAAATCGGATTGCTCTTGTGAAGTCTAAAATAAGATGTTGGAATTAGAGTAATTAAAGTTGTAATGTTTTAAATTTAAAATGAGAAAAGAGGAAAAAGGAAAAGAAAGAAGAAAGAAAGAAGATAAGTGTGTGTATCTACACTTTTATCACTCAATTGAAATGAGTATTTGTGATGAAGAAGGTTGAAACTCATGCGATCAGCTTATATATCCGTTTGATAATTTCCACTCAAATTTCCTTTTATCAAACCTTACCCATCATTAAACCTTGTTAAAGATTACTAGATTTTTAATGTGTTGGATTCATGTTTAATGAGATTTTTGATTAGCAAGCCTATTATAATATTCATTCCATGTTTTAATTTAAGAGCTTAATGATACCTAAAATACCTTGAGTATATAAAGAGAAATCAATGAAATGGTCATCTAATCTTATTATATTTGACTTTAAGGAGATTGTTAAGATGATGAGTTGTTCGTTTTGGTTTTAAAAGGTTAATATTGTGGAATACTTGTTTTTTTTATTAATAATTTGGCTTAATTCTATATACATATCGATTTGGAATTGCTTATGTATGAGTTGAAGGAGTAAAAGGAAGGGGAAAAATGAAAAGTTTATTGAATTTGAACTATTGTGTGGTTAAAAAGATAAGCATTATCTTAGTGTGAGAGAATTTGATAGGATTCATAAAGTTCAAACAATTTACAATAATTTTATATTTTTTTTATATAAATTTTAATTAAATGATTAAATTTATTTGAATTTTATATTAAAGGATAAAAATTAGAGATTCCAACTAAGAGAAGTTTAAAACTAAAAGTTTAAATATTTATTAACAAGGTCACAAATCATGGGGGAGGTTTAAGATAAGACCTAATGACATAATACTTCAATAAATAAGACATGAGAATACTCTATCAAGAATTGATGAAAACAAATATCAACAAGAATTCAATAAGCAAGATGTAAGAACCTTCTATAGAATTCATACCAAATGGACTTCTCTTGAGATAGTAGTGAGATTTGAATCCTAAAAAAATAATAATCATTAATTATCCTATCACTCGTAGGAATCTTGACTCCCATTTTAAATAGAATTCATATTAGTCTTTAAAGATAATAGTAAACGTATTAGTCAAATCATTTTACTGAATTAATAATATAAAGTCATATTTTATGAGATTCTTTAGGAATTGGAGGAAATGATACTTCCTAGGTAATAAGATTTTCTTTAACAGGGATACATAAGTATCTTCACTTTTATAGGGGCTTCATTTTCTCCACAACTATAAAAAAAATAACTTAATTATTTTCTCATTAAGGAGTAATTGAAGTGTGATTACAAAAATTATGAGATTTAATTTATTTTTTAAATATTTATATATACTGTACAACGTCTTGAAATCATTATTTTATTGATTGAATAAAGTTGTCATTATTTAATTGTTAAAATAGTTATTTTCCAATTAGAATATTAGATTTATATATGAATGATTTTTCAAATAATGGTAAATAATTTAATTGATTATAGACAAATTTTCAATCTAAATTAAATGAGTATGTGTGTTTATTGATTACAAATGATGGTTTCTTTCTTTTTTGAAGTTGTTAATAAATTAAACCCTAAGAGTTTATTTATCATTATTTGTAACTAAGATAATTAATCAAAGAGTTATTTTGGTTAACAAGAAACTAAGGATATGTTGCTAGAATTTGTCAACAACATTAACAATTTATCCAAGAATAATTTATATTATCCTTATATTAATGATCCATGGTATAAATCAAAACTTAAATTAATATTTTTGGCTAGAGATTATGCTAATAATGTTATATCTTATTTGTTTTAACGTATTATTTGATTAAATTGTTCTAGTTTAATGCACATGAATTTTTGTTTTATTTTTTATGAAGAAATAAATCAACCCTATCACTTTAGATACAGCCTTACTCATCATTATGAACAAAATATTTTTATAGAGTTTTATTTTGTTGTCTAGATTCTACACCTATTAGTCAGCTATTGATAAGCTCTAGCCAACTATTTCTCACTACACACACCGCAAAAACATAAATCAATGCTCTTACGGGCCTCAATGCAACATAAATAGGACATATAATCTCATGAAATGCAATCGTAAGCAACACTCAAAATCTCGATGTTGTCTCCAAGATAGTTATATCATACATCTACATGCTATAGTAACTACTTGTTATATATTACACAATTCATATGCATTTATATGACAAAAATCATAAATTACCTCAAATCAACAAAACTTTAAATTTATAATAGCCCCATTGCGTTTCTATAATTTTTCCTGAAATCGAGGTATTAAACCATATATAGTTAATATACATAAATAACAATCAATTAATCAAATTAGGAAGCAATCAACATAGAAAATCTTATTTAGAAAACAGAAAAGCTACGGGGTCATAAATAACCATCAATCAATCAAATTAGAAAGCAATTAACATAGAAAAGGTTATTTGGAAAACAAAAAAGTTAGAGGAGCCTCGCATGGCCCCCCACCCTCACAGAAGGGGGGTAGGTGGGGGCTCTGCGCCCTTCTTTGCTCTAGAAGCAAAATTCTACCTACTAATTGTACAAACACAATTGTAAATTCATTCATGTTGTGGATTTTGTTTTTGGATAAATTGATGTTGTGGAATTATGTTAGCTTTTATTTAAATCTCCGCTACAATTGTCAAAATCTAAATTGGAACTTCTTTTTTCTACTTTAAATCACCTTTATATCTCCTATTGACACTTTCCTCTTATTTTCTCTCCTTCCTCTTCTTTTTTCATGGTTTTTACGGAAAATGATGATTGAAGTTGTCGAATCTCATTTTAAAAACATCAAATTGTGATAATCGGTTAGTCGATGATAGGGTTCAACTGACCAACATTAACTAACCGATATTAACATGTAAAAAATTCTTTTAATGTTTAATAGCCTCTTGAATCACTTAGATATGACATTATTATATAAAGTTATACTCAACATATCAAACAATGTTTAGTGATGGCAACAATATGAACTAATACGTCTCTTTATTAAAAGTTCCTTCTGTTTTAAAGTGATATCAACATAATTAATCAAAGAAATAATCTCCTAAGATGTTAAATTTCATCAAACCATAAAAATTAGAATAGAAGAACATATGATTATTGGAAAATAATGCAATCATAATACTCAAGGGATCACTTCACTTACTGGTCCTTGGCTATACATACGAATAAAAAACTATATACGCCAATGCATGATAAAAGGGCATATTGTCTTTGATCTTTTAACACAAGAATATTTTCAGATCATTTTCAGCAAACAAGCCTGAGACCCTTTAACTTTATAGTAGACAGAGAGGCAGGGAGTTTGAGCCTGGCAGTAGCTTTTGTTAGTTTAGCAATAATACTAATAATAATAAAAAGAAAATTGCTCCAAGTTGGGCAACCTGAGTATACCATTAAACAATGATGTATTTATGTGGGTAACCACATATCTACGTAATACAGCTTGCTCCAGTGAATGCTTGGTTGTTTCACCTATTAAGAAATTGTCGGTGCAAAAATGTACCAATTTGGACAGCGAAAGTGACAACTTATATTCAACTTTTCTGATCTCATCAGGACAATAACTTCCAAAATATGGTGACTGTATACAGTCAACTTAATTCACATGGAAACTGATCAATTCTTTGTTCCCTTTAGAACTTGTAACTTAAGAAAAAAGACACTTCATGCACAATGGGATTTGCATTGTAACTTCCCTTTATTTTTTTGGCTTCAAGGTTGGACAGAAAGATTGATGATACATTGCAAATGTTTTATTTCTTTTCCTTGCTCTCAACACCATACACAATACGCAGGTCCATATGCGAATTGAACAGCGTCGTGATCACTTCATGCAGCTGTAGGATGCACGCTCCGACACTCGTGTAATGTGTGCAATAACCGAGTTAAAAGATTAAACAGTACTGATACGGAAATTCATAGCAGGGAGAGAATTAAAAATCTCCAAAAGCAAGAAATCTGGAAAACTCATCATGGTTGGTTATAAACCTGTTAGAACACTTCTGCCACCTAAATTTACGCCCACTCTACCTATTAAAATACAATGGGATTTGCATTTTAAATCACCATATGGTCTTTGGTTTCCTTAGTTTTGTAATGAATGTATCTACTACATTTGAAGATACAATGAGATTTCCATATCTATGTTCTATATTACTGTCATCTTGCATCTTGCGTTGATTAGCTGTTTAATGCTTTCATTGCAGAACCGTTTTTGTAATATACTTTAAGACAAATTATTAGTGCTCCAATGTATAAATTAAGGAAGGAAATTTATTTTAAAATTTTCTAGTCTGTTCCTAGGTTTAAACTTGAGGTATCACGGTATCGAAGTCCCTACCAACTTAATCAGACAACCCAAGAGTTAACAATGGTTGTTTTTTATAGTCTAGTCATTTCGGAGAAGCCGATCTCTGTCGTTATGCGAATGTTCTCGTTAAATTTATACCTTAATGATGAGAACATAGGATCCTCGCTGTCACATTGTCACCACTGTTCATGACTATTGTTAGCTAGCATGTTGAATGTCTTGCTAGTTGCTACAAATTGCGTGCGCAGATGCGTGTTCAATGCATATTTATGATTTGTGTTTTGTCATCCCAGTGCCTCTATTGCCACCTTTGCTCATTTTTTTTACCACAAAGTGGAAACATGGGTGGACTACACGGACATAAGCCCACAGTGGCCATGTTGGGTCTACAATTCTGTTATGCAGGTCTCTCTCTCATCTCCAGGGCTGTTTTTCTCCAAGGAACAAGTCCTAGAGTTTTTGTTGTCTACAGACAAGTCATAGCAACTTTGGCCATTGCACCTGTTGCTTATTTCTCAAGGTACGCAAAGTCATACTCATAGAGATGATATCTGAGCTGTTATATCACTAAATTTCTTTCGTTAACAGGAGACAGTCAGGCGGGCCTTCACTGGGGTTACGAAGCTTTTCTTTGATATTTTTGGCTTCACTGATAGGGTGTGTGTAGCTTGAAACATTTTTTTTCACTTCTTTTGGATTAATTATTTATGAATCGCTATGCGAATGTCGAAACTGTAACAAGTAGGTCATTCCAAACTCTGTTGTACTACAGAGTAACTATCAACCAGAATATATACTTTGAGGGTCTATATCTTGCCTCGTCGTCAATAGGAAGTGCAATGGGTAATCTAGTTCCCGCAGTCACGTTTGTTCTGGCAGCCATTCTCGGGTAAAAGCACAAACCTCGTTCATGACATTCTGAATTGCCACCTTTGTTTCATCATTTCTGACACTTGAATTCTTACGTTTCGCTCTTCTTTTCTTTTCTTTTTTCTTTCCTCCCTGTTCTTTAATTGGAAAGACTCGAGAAGATTAATGTACGAAGTTTTAGAAGTTTGGCCAAAATAGCGGGAACCATATTATGTGTAAGTGGAGCGGTTTCAATGGCATTGCTAAGAGGGCCAAAGCTACTTAATGGTGATATTTTCAGCTCAGAAAAAGAGAAATGGTTGATGGCTGAGAGGGTTAGAATGCATAATCTAGGTTATGTTTATTGAATTCAGACAATGTTATAGTTAAGATGATGCCTAATATCTATTAGTCTTATCCTAAGCCTTGCTTATTCATCA
>JAOXYD010000135.1:11925628-11945127 GCA_028565735.1 Pinacopodium congolense
AACTACTAGATGCATGTTATATGGAAAGGATTAAAGCCTTTTTTTTTTTTTAAACCCTTAACTTAAATGACCCGCCTAATTTATTATCCATTATAACCCCTTTTGAGCCTTTAACCTTGTTTTTTCTTAAATTAAAAACCTTACATCAAAAATTCGAAAATCCCATTAGCCTAGTTTATCACAATTTTAATAAAGTACTAATTATGCATTAGTTTGGGATTTTAACTGCATTTTTCTTATGAGATGAGTTGAGCAATACTTCTAGATTTTTCTTCTGAGATAAGTTGAGCAATACTTCTACTCTTATAGTACATTGCATTTAGGTACTGTTTTGTTCATTGTTTTCATATTATTGTATAAAAAAAGAACAAAATCAAACGAAAAAGAAAAAAAGAAAGAAAAGAATTAAAGTTAAGAGCAATAATAAATGTTGAGTAGTTAGTTATTTACATTCATCTCTCATAAATATATTTTATTGTCCCTTTGTACATGTAGTGCTTTATGAATACTTGTGAAGAACCCCTAAAATCTATTTTTGACTCACCTTGACCCTGGCCCCATTACAACCTTAATTAAAAGTCCTTTTGATCCATTTAGTGTATAATCTATGTGGAAGAGAATTGGTGAATTTGCAAGCCTATGGTAGTGTATTCTCTTAAAGGGAGTCTTGAGCGAAACACCGACCCTTAAACACTTGAGTGAAATGAGTGAATATCTTGAGGAAAATCCATCTTGGTTTTATGCTTACCTTTAATTAATAGTATCATAAGTTGATCTTGTTTATGAGTATTGATGAAAAGATTATGATGTGTGTAGTAGCTTGATATTTAAGTTGCCGAAGTTTAAAAGAGATGCACTTAGTCTATTTGAAAACAAATTGATGGAATGTAATGGTTGTGTTTAATTTGATTGAGGACAAGCAAAGGTTTAAGTATGGGGAAGTTAATACGTGTGTTTTCATACTTTGTTCTAGGTTGCTTTTAGGAGTTTAAAGGATTGTTTGTGTGTTTGAATATTAGATAGTATGAAATTTTGCATCCCTTTTCATTATCTTTTAGGTGTTTGATTGTTTTTTGTGTTGTTTAGTATTTAAGGGTAAAATATGAACTTATTTGAACGATGGGTTAATACACTTTGATGTTTGGAATTGTAAGCAACAAATGACACCCGAAATCAGCATCAGTTTTAATACTGCAACTTTAGTGATGCATTAGATGTCCTTATAGAGAAACATGTGAGGAACCTACATATCAAATTTTAGGTCAAAAGGAGGTCTGTAGATGAAGATACAGTGAAAATACCAAGCAAAGGTCAAAGCTAGAAAAAACTGATTTGGCAGGATGACACGGTAAAATGTGTAGGGACGTGTTTTTATGAATTTTTATGATTAAGAGGTCATGGGAATTAACCTAGCAACCACATTCTAACCCTATGAGAGATCCAAGATAGAAAATAAGATTTTTGTGGAGAGAAGAAAGGTGAAGAACATAATTTTAGAGAGGAGACCAAAGATTCAACAAGTGCTATCTTGATTTTCCTAAAAAAGAGGCTTCAACTTACACCATTAGTTTTCTCTTTTCCTTTGCCTTCCTTTAGATGTTTAATATAAATATTATTTATTTGAATATGATTGTGGATTGTTAAATCTAGTTTATGGATTGTTCTTGAATTTTTTTATCCAACTCTACGCTTATTGATTTAATGCATAGTTCTTTGCGTTGATTTTTAAGCTTATAATCACTTCGAATCGAGAGATTGTTTTGATTTATTTGAGTTAGGGTGTGCAACGAGAGTTGGTAACTTAAGGGACCAAAAATTAACTAATTAATAGGTGATTGAAGAGACATATTAATTATTTATTAATTGTCCTTAAGATTGCTTCAAATCCAATTGCATTGTTTAAGAGTAGTGTTGTAAACCGAGAGGTTACAATTCAATTTTTAGGTAGTTCAATAAGGATTAATTGACTAGATCTTGAGGGAGAGTAATCAACTATTGGTTATCTAGGATCTAACAAAATTAAATCAATAGGGTAAAGGAAACATAAACAAGGATAAAATAACCCTTAAGTCTTCACTATTAAGTATCTTTGGTGTTTTACTATCTTTTGCGACTACATTCATTCAAGTTTAATTTCTAGTTTCTATATTTTTTTCCCTTAAACAAAGTACAATTTATATTTTTAGCTATCTAGAATCAATCCTCATAGGCTCGATATCAGTTATACTATAAGTTATGACCTGTATACTTGCAATGTAGATAAAACTAGCAAACCGAGATCAAGTGTTAATACTCTATTTGTTGAATTACCTATGTAGGATCTAAGTGATGGAAGGTTAAAATGTGAGGTGCTTATAACAAAGAAGACTAAAAAATTTACAAAATTGATGAGTGAGGAGTGTGAAACTGTAATTGTATATAAGGTGCCACAAAAGCTTAAGGATCTAGGGATTTTCATAGTTCCATGTATTATTGATAATTTACACTTGCAAGACGGTTTAGCTGATTTAGGGACCAAGATTAATTTTATGTCTAATACTTTTATTCAATAAACTGATATTAAAAATTACAAAACCTACTAAAGTTAGTACTTGACTTCCTAATAAATCAGTTAAATATCTTAGAGGTAATGTTGAGGATGTATAAGTCAATGCGAATAAGTTCATATTTCTTATGGATTTTGTAATTCTAGATATAGAAGAAAAAGATAATATCTTATTATTTCTAAGTAGGCGTTTTCTTGCCACATTGAAAGTTTTAATTGATGTCCTAGAGAAAAGGTTAACACTAAGAATAGATGATGATTCCATTAATTTTTCCCATTCAAATTATGTGTAAAATAATTCTTCTTTTGATAACCTTATTTATAGGTAGGAAAATCCTAAACATGATCCTTTGAAATGTGATTTGTTAATTGTGTCAATCCTTGAGGCCCATAAAAGTGAAGTAAATTTAACCCTAAATATAAAGGGAGCTAGATGAATGGAGGAAGGATGATAATGTAGGTATGAAGAGCTCCACAAGAAAGAATAAGAAGAAAAAGAGGCTTTTTCACTATAAAATTTATCATATATGAACAAGCAAAAAGTTTTCAAGCTAATGATGTTGAACAACCAGCTTTTTGGGAGGCAAACACCACTTATTTTGTTGTTCTTGATTTACTTCTAATTGCCTTTAATTTTTCATTAGTTTCATATAGGTTATGTTTTTACATGTTTTGTATTAGTTGCATTTATTTGTGTCTTTGAATAAATTTTTAGTTGAGTTTACATCATCCTTATAGGAATAAGGAGTGAATTGGAGTTGTTTTAAAATTCATTAGATAATTTAAAATAAAAATTAAAAAATAAGAAAAAAATTATGTGTGGTCAGTGTATGTGTTAAAGTTATGTTTTGTGTGTTTTAACACACACTTGACCCTTTGACCATCCTTCCACATTCTTTCACTCTCGTCTCTCACCTTTCATCTTTTATTCCTATCCAAACCCTAATTCAACCTCCCAAGCTAAAATTTTATGCGTCATTCCACTTGTTCTTTATCTAATACATAGGGTATGCTATTCATCTTCCATTAAATACTTTAAATTTTGGATTGCTTTCATAAAATTGGGTTTATTCATGAGTAAGAATTATTTGGGGTAATTATCATACTTTTCTCTGTTTAAGTATGTAATTGCTAGGTTAGAATTTTTTTAATACATGAGTTACTCATTATTTCACATTACTTATGAATTGATCTGTTGATTTGGCTACTCTTTCATATGGGTAATGGTAAGTTACCAAATTTACATATCCTTGACTTATGAATTTGTGATTTTTATACCATGATTGTTTGTTTATGAAGTTTTGATGATTATTGGGTTTTGTAATACAATTTATTGTTGTTTAACATCTAACAACGATCATTAAACTTTAATTTTTTTGCTTAAGATTGGGATATTTAAAAAATGGAATGGGATGTTTTTGGTGTTTAATTAAGTTAAGAGTGACTTGAATCTTTTCCATTCGATTTATATGATTTTTAGGGATTAAGGAGATATGTGAAATATGTTTACTTCATAAAAAAGAAATGGCCAAGAATACTTGGCACGATAAGCCTATATAACCCCAGATTTTCCAACCACGAGCTCACCAATAGGTATCACTAATTAGGCAAACTAAAAATTAATCCTACCAAGTACTTGCAGTTTAAAGACCTAGAGAGTTTAGGCATTGTAGACTTTGTTCGATTATTTAAAGGAATGGAGGTGGGATCAATTCTCCAAAATAAGGGAACTTAGTTATCAAAACTTGTTTTATGAATTCTTAGCTACCTTTCAATTCACAAAATATATGATGATGACTAATTGAAATTATATGGTGCAATTATAGCTAGGTGAAAGAAATTTCTCAATGTTAACTTGGGACTTTAGTTCTTATTTGGGAATGGAATCTAGATGTCCAAAGAATGAGCACATGACAAGATATGCTAGATTAGAATTTTCAATTCCAACTCAAGCATTTCAATTTTAGGATGGATTGGCGATAGGTATTTTGGGGTAGGTGCGATGAAGAGCACGGAGATTACCTCTCCAACACTTCGAGTTCTTCTTCTATTAATCAAACACACTATGGGAGGGTTGCAAGAGACATTGGGGTAATAAAGTTAAGTGAATTCACATATAATGTATGACCAATGGCTTCCCCTTAAATATAGGTAGTGCTTTATTTCACATAAGTAGTGCTTTAGTTAACATAGGTAGTGCTTTAGTGCTCCCCTTCTCATATTAAAGCACCAAATCCAGGGGAACACTAAGTGGCTCTTCACATGTCATGAGGTTGGCTAAATCCTTAAGGGTCAGCTTAGAAAAAATGGACTTAGGAGAAGAGATTAAGATGGAGTCCTTAGACTCTTTTGTGAGGATTTGGATGGGGCTATAAAAAAGAACAAATGTACGCCTCAAACTCAAGAGAGCTCGCCATCAATCTAGTGAAAAAAATACATGTGAAGAGCTAGATGATAGTGATGATTTTAGTTAGGAAGATGAGGGAGACACTGAAGTTGGACCTAAATTAGCGCTACACCATCTAATTCCACAGGATCTACGTAGCTTAGCATCCAACTTGAAGCATTCTTCCTTCAGAAGAGAAAAGATGGGTTGACTTGTAGAGTAAATGGGAAGCGGATTAGAGGATCAACAAAAATAGATGGGTGAAACAATAAACACGGTGGTAGTAATACTGACAATATCATCATCCATCACCACCACTGCTGGCTAAGGATTGATGATGTGACTTGTGGATCCTAAACAACTTAGTTTGCTTTTCGTTTTCACTTTGTTCTTTATTTTGTTTTCTTATTTTCTTTTGCTTGCATTTCGTCATGGATAACTTGTTTCGAGCATTTGCATTTTTAGGACTTAGCTTTTTATTTCTTTTTATTTTCTTATTTTTATTTTACCATTTCTTGGTCTAGTTTTTTTGTAAAGTATTTGCATTAGTTTTGATCTTCAAGTTTCAATGCAAAACTTTAACCATTAACATCTATAAATTGTTAACCACATGGAATGGAGTTTGTGTCATCTCTTTCATGCCTATAATGTGGATTTGATTATTTAGAGGAGTGTTGTTCTCCTTTCTTCTTCCACACTTCACATGCTTTGCTTGTTAGGATCCTTCAAATTCAGGATAATTTGGCTTAAGTGTGTGTTTGGGTGAGGGGAGGGAGAGGAATTAGAATAATAACATGTTTGTTATAATATCAACACACTTGATTTGTAACAAGTCCAATGAGAATGACTTGAATGTCTTTTAAATGAACGAGATTGAAAGTTTCTTGTCAAGTGCAGTATTTTCATTTGAGCAATGTTTCTCATTTTGTGATCATTAAGTAGTACTTGAATGATTTCTAACCCAAAAATTTTTCTTTTTTATTTTGTTTTATATGAATTCCATGTGTTTTAGGGAAATTTGAAATATGATATTAAGTTTTTAATGTTGTTAGATATGATTAGTATGTGAATTTGGAATAGGTTGTATGTGAATAAATGAAAATTAAGTTTGTAATTGAATAAAGTGAGCAGCAACATTCACTCTACTGGCTTTGCATTAATAAAATGGTTGAAGTTCATAAGTGGTGATAGTAGCCATTTGTGAATCTGAGCTAGCTGAGCAACTAGGTGTTGGAAAATCGAGAAGCGATATAATTGTGTAACGGAAGCAAAAATACAACACAAAAAAACAATTTTCATGTTCTTCGATTTCCCTTAAAGCCAATATCTCTATACTCCATAATAAGATTAAATCACAAAAAACAATAAAGCATGAATTTAAATTCATACCTTATTTCTGAAACTTGATCGATGTGTTCATCTTGTATAAAAAAAACCACAGCTATTCACCCATCCGATCTCTAACGGTATCCACAAGTTATTGGAAGAGAACTCAAAACAATTTTTTAGAGGCAGCAGAGTCGTGCTAGCAGCCTTGGGGTTGCCTCCTTATATAGTGGAAAAATCATATTTTTCCTGATATTAAAATTAAACATAAATCATAATTAAAGTCTAACTTTAATTATAATTTTAATTGAATTAAATATCTTATATTTGAACTTAAAATTTCTTAAATTTTATAATTAAGTCCAACTTAACTAAATTTTGCTCTCTTCTAATAAACCTATATGTGTGATCCATTAGATTCCTAATATATTTGCAATGATCATAAATTATAATTAGAATTCATAATTAGAATTAGATAAATTAAAACTCCTTTTAATTTATCTTTAATTCTCTAATTAAATAATTTATTATCATAGATCAATATTGACATCTAACAGTATGTCAAGATTATCCAAATATTAAGAATGTCAATGTAATTTGATTAACCTATCCATGCATAGTTATAATATATAATTTAATCCTTTCATTATCCAATGTTTTGATCAAAGTTAGAGTATATAATTAATGTCAACTTTATATAATCTAATCATATTTTTTCTTACTAATTACTAAATAATTTATATTTGATATTTGAAAACTATTTTTCAAATTTCAATTCATTATGGCTGAAGAATTTTCAAATCATTACTAATCAAGAACAATAGAACATTCTCTATAATTACTTTAGGGTGACGAATGATCTATTAATTCACACAACTATTTCTCTATAATTCTTACTACATCTAAATATTACATATTGACTTACTTCGTATAGCGGGTTATAAGTAATATCAAAATATATTAATTCTTATATGATATAACTTTGATAATTTCAAGTCTACGGATTAATTATACAATTAACATAATGAAAAAAATTCATAAATACACAAGTAATATTTTATTTGGAATCTTTAAATTTGGGTTAGTTCAGTTAACTTATTCTCTAATAAGCATTTACATATTTGTTTAAGTATCTCCACACTTTAATCTATGAGATTGATTATTTTCTTCATAAAAAAGTAATATAATGTGTGATAGTCTAACCGCTTCATTAATACTTTGTCTTGTTGAAATCACAATTAAAAACATTTTAAGAATAATGTATAAAAATACAATTCGAATATCATAATAATAATCTCATTCTAATTTTTAATTACATAGTAATTATTCTAAGAATTTTATTTTTATGATTAATTATTAAATATAATTAATAAAATGTAGAAAGATTAAAAAATATCTTTTACTGAATAAAAAATTATAATATCAAACATGTAATTACAAAACAGTAGATTGACTGTAAAAATATAAATTAGTAAGAACAACTATACTATTTGGGTACAAAGGAAATAGCTTAAAGTAATCTTGTTTAAAATGGAGGGGTTTTTTTTAGAATTGTTACAAGGAGAATGGTCCTACTGCTGATAAATATGAAATAAAGAACTTGCAGATTTCTGGGACCTGGAAATTAATGCATAGTCTTTTGGAGGTGTTTCATACTAGTTCATCTTGAACGGAGCCTCACAGTACGAAAGATTTTATGGTCTCTCTCTCGTTTTCTTCATGTTATTTCTTTACGTGCATATTTCTAGCTGTGTCACATAAATACAGTTAGACATGCTTCCTCTTTCTTATAATATTTACGTACTTCTTAGTGGAAAATTATGAGATCAATGAATGATATGAATTCATAACCTTGAGACTATCCATCATCCTCGGAATCTAATTTGTTTGTGATTTGCATGTTGTCCATTATTTAAGAAGCTAAAGACAATGGTGGAATCACAGACCACATGCGAACCATGTGTTCCCATCAAAAGCATTAAGCGAATGGGCAATGGAGGAATGTGTATCATTTTTTGTTTTCAAGTCAAGGGTGTAAGCGTAGATGATTGATCTGGATTCACATTTACCATGTTATGGATATAGCTAGTAAATGGATAGAAGTTTCCGTCTCAAAATCTGTGCATATTTATAGTCTCATTTACTTAAGTCCAACTACTGGTTGTGACGTCCAAATTTGAAATTCCGAGTCAACATGGCCAATACGTGGGAGATAGAACGCAGTTTTTATGAATACTAACAGCAGGAGGAGGCCACAAGTAATTGAAGTGTTTCAACTAATGCAGGTGCACCAGAAGTTATTATGGGTATTCTGTATTTACACAATATTCAACACTTGGTTACTATCAAACGCTTATTATTATTATTTTTTTATGGTGATGCTTATTTATTAAAGGTTATATCAAGTACTTTAATATCTATAGTAAATTTTGGTTGGACTGAAGAAATCTCAATTAGCACGGTCAGAAATGGCACAAAAATAAAGAAATGAAAAAGTTGTATTGCTGGTTTAAAAAAAGAAGAAAATTTAAAAATAATTCAACCAAAGACCATTCAGTCTTTTTCGTTTTTCGTTTTTGTTGTTGGTCTATCACTAATTGTAGCCTACTCATTTATTTCGTTAACTACTTGAATTAGAATGAAAAGGATAGAGACAAACAAGATTAACACGCAGTTACATATTGCATTTCTTTCTTATAATGAGAGAATATCGACTCATCATTTTTTAAAGTCTAATTGAAAACTAAAGTACTTAAACTGAATAAAGAAGTCATCTAAATGAAAACAGAAGTACTGTTTTTTCGAAAATTGAAAACATAAGTACTTAAACTGAATAAAGAAGTCATTAAACACCTTTAATCATGTTATAAGTAATGTGTTAAAACCAACTCTAATTACCTTGTAAATAATACAACTTAATTATATTAGTATACTGTTTTTTGACATTTGAATTAATACGTTGTTAGCATTACTATGCACGCTTAGTAATGAATATGCACATATATAATATGTCTACAAAGCTCATGGGACTGCATCGAGAAATGTAAAAAACAAACATGTAACATTAGCGATAGCATGACAGAAATCCCTACACAGTGCAAACTAAAGCTCAGCTATACAATACAAAGTTTTAAATATTAATACCGATATCAGTTTTTACTTCAGGATAGTATTCTATTGATATCAATACTGAATTTTTTTTTAAAATTATAATATGATCTTTAAATTTTGTAAAATATGTAAAATAATCTATATATATTATGTATTCTCTGTAAATATAATTTTAACATATGTCAAACATTTAATCAATATAATATAATTTTTATATAATATTTATACTAATTAATATTAATTTTCATATATTTTTCAAATAAATTACAATCTGAATTAATATAAATGAAAAAACAACAATCATCAAATCATCATAATATAATATCAAAACATCAAAACATCAGCAAATAATAACAATATATAATAAAAAGTTATTTTCTTCATTTATAAAAATACTAATTTTCATCTATTTCTCAAATAAATATAATCTGAATTAATATAATAAAAATAACAAAAAAATCAAATTACATTACTAAATATTAATAAATAAGAACATTATCAAGTAATAGCCTCTAATCATGAAACTATAATTAACTGTATCTAAACATCATAAAATAAATAATACATAAAATAAAAATATTACAACTAACATCACTATCTAATACAAGAATTCTATAAAACAGAATTGAAACATGAAAATAATTAGTTAACAGTTAGTATATATATATAATATTTAACATATACATTAAATATTAAAAAACAAGAAGAATAACAAAAAATATATGAATTTTCATTATTGAGGTTGATATCTACTAAAATCAAATTGGATCCACCTATTATCTGCTACAAATCCTTACCACGAAAAGAAACTTGATTATCTCGCTCATTTAATCTCATCCCAACAAATGACATATCAATAACCTTCCATCCTTATAAGTCAGTCTCATCTTGAAGATTTGATTCCTTAGAAACTTAATCTGTCAAAATATCAATATAATCCAAAAAAATATGATTTGAGTTACTACTTATTCCACTCATAATCCTAATAAACAAATAAAATGAAATTTCTAACTAGATTTTATATATAATATTGAACAGAGTAATAACAATAACAAAAAAATACCCTTCTCTCGAAGCTTCAAGTTGTATTTAATATAGATCAAATAATCTAACTTCTTATACTCCAATCTATTCTTTTTCTTATAGTGCATGAACTCGAACGTGCTCTAATTCCTTTCACATATAATCACACTCAGACGTTGACTCAAAATATGAATTGTAAACTTTTATAATTTTGGAGCACCACTACCAAACTGGAGCACCACTACAAAATGAAGTAATGATTAATTATAAACAAGTAATAAAAGTAAAGAAATATATACTTAAATTGAGTTTCTCTCTTTGTTGTATGAGTATAGGTATCTTGAAATCGCTAGCACCCTCTTTATACACCTTCATCTATGATTTGAGGAGGTCTTACATCATCTTATAACCAACAATATTAGTGATGGTGATAAGCATCTTTCTATTAACTTCAACTCTCTTGTCATAATCGCACATGAAGTGGACACTTAGATTGAGGAATAATCCAATAGTAAACAATAGATAATATAATTGCTTTTCCCATCTATCATTAATGACAAATAGGAAAGAATTGTACAGTGCACGTTTATTCTTCAAACTGACTTTTATAACTTCCTTTATTTTCTCTATAATATCATAAAAATATTTTATCGTGGACTTATCATCAATATCCGTCAGTTGAAGTACTCTAACTAAAGGCTCACAAAGTCTAAATATAAACCGACAGTTGGCCCAAAATTTCCTATCCTCAACAATAATAAAACCAGCCTCTAATATGTCATTAGATTGAGTATGCTGAGAAGTTACTTACTTATCAATAGTAAACATCTGTCTCAACTCCTTCTTCATCATAACAAAACTCTATAGTGATAAAAAGTTAGTGATAAATCTTGTAATTGTAAGAGGATATAAGTTTCTCCTATTAGCAAAATCCATCCTTATCAAGTTCAACACCCATGTACAATTATAAATAAATTTAGTAACCTTCTTTACCTTTAGCACAATCTCTACTATTATAGGAAAACATTTACCATCCTCTATATCTTCTAACATCAAGTTAAGACAGTAAGTAACATATGGAGTCTAATATAAAAAGTTATATATACTCTGTAACCTCCTTTCAGTTGATTTATAAGCTGCATCATTGTTAGTGCTGAACTGAATAATATTTTCAAATTTAACTTCATTAGCAACTTTATCAAAAAATCGAAATAGATAATAAGTATTCCTAATCATGCCAGATGTATCAACTGACTTCAAAAACATGATCCTTTTGGTAGAATAAATCAAGAATCAATGAAAAATGTATGTCTCTAACTAATTTAATCATCACACATGAAAGAACACCCATAAATAGCCTCGGCTCTCCTTTTCTCTTCCATATAGTGCCTCATTTCAGAAATAAGATTAGTAAGAAGTTTACCTATATAATTATACATTGAAGAAGCCTTATATTCTAGACCATAAGAGGCAATAACATCCACCATAGGTTGATAATAATGTGATTGAGCAGTATAAAATGGCATACTTATATCATACTACTATTTATCTATAGTCATATCTACTTTCTCACCTACTTTCCTTATTTGTATGGTGACACGAATAAAAATTTGAGTTCCTAAAGGTTATCATTAGAGCAAAAAAAAAAACCCAATAAAATGACCTCCTTCTTTTTTGTTTAACTTCACCGTTGCCTAAACCACTCCTTTCTTACTGGGTAGAAGGGATGCAAAGTCCTCTGTTATCAGATTCACCAACATCATCTCTATCAATATCAACTCCACTACCTCTAAAAAAATAAACTCATACTTTTAATGCTAAAACTCAACTTGTTTATTTTATCTTTCTCTGTCTGATACTCCTCTATCAAAGTCTTCATCTATCACTTCATATCATGAGAAAACCTTTTATAAGGTTTCACGTCGCCCTTTATTCTAGTTAAATACCTCTTCAATCTGATGATTCCTCCGCTTTTCAAAATCTTACCATAGTAATTGTATATGATATGACTCCTCAATCTAAAGTGTCACTAATAATACTTAAGTCAAACTACCTTCCATTTACTTGTTAAAATCAATGTAATTGATTAAAGCATTAAACAAAAAACTAATTAAAATTGATAAAGCATACATAAGTCATTATATATATGTAATTAATGATTCAAGTAGCTCATTCACTCAAATAATCACATGAATGTATTTGATAAATCATTTACTATCTCTCAGATCTCTCAGAAGGGTTTAATGTATCACCAGTAGTGCTTAAAGTTAAACTACCTTCCATTTACTTGTTAAAATTAAGCAAAATAAACTAATTGTAATTGATAAAATATACATAAGCCATTATATACATGTAATTGATGATTTGGTAGCTCATTCATACATCTAATCATATGAATATACATTCAATTTCAAAAAATTTAAAATTCCCTAATGTCTTCATTCCTAAAATTGAAAAAAACTCAAAATTTATAAAATTAAATGCAATTGATAATTTTATTAACTCATTTATACATCTAATCATATAAATATACATTCAATTTCATAAAACGTAGCATAATTTCACATAAAATTCAAAATTTCCCATTATCTATATTCCTAAAATTGAGAAAAATTCAAATTATACCAAATCAAATATAATTTACGATTTTGTTAGCTTATTTATATATCTAATCACATGAGTCTACATTCAATTTCATAAAACATAACACAATTTCACATAAAATTTAAAATTCCCTAATTTCTATGTTCCTAGAATTGGGAAATTTTCAAATTCTACTAAATCAAATGCAATTGATGATTTTATTAGTTCATTCATATATTTAATCATATGAATATACATTCAATTTCATAAAACATGCCACAATTTGATCTAAAATTCAAAATTTCCCTATTTCTATATTCTTATAACTGAGAAAAAAAATTAAAATATACCAAATTAAATGCAATTAATGATTCTATTGGCTCATTCATAAATCTAATCCCATGAATATATATTTAATTTTATAAAACATAATACAATTTCACCTAAAATTCAAAATTTCCAAATTTCTATATTCATAAAATTAGATAAAATTCAAATTCTATCAAATCAAATTCAATTAATAATTGTATTAGTGTATTCATACATATAATCACATAAATATGCATTTAATTTTATAAAACATAACTCAATTTCACTTAAAATTCAAAATTCCCTAATTTCTATATTCCTAAATTTGGAGAAAATTCAAATTCTAACAAGTTAAATACAAATAATGATTCTATTAACTCATTGATATATCTAATCACATGGATATACATTCAATTTCATAAAATATACCCCAATTTTACCTAAAATTCAAAATCTCCAATTTTTATATTCATAAAATTTGGAAAAATTCAAATTCTACTAAATCAAATACAATAGATGATTTTATTAGCTCATCTATACATCTAATTACATGAATATAAATTCAATTTCATAAAATTTAACACAATTTCACCTAAAAGTCAAAATTCTCCTATTTCTATATTCTTTAAATTGGGAAAAATTCAAATTCTACCAAATCAAATGCAATTGATGATTCTATTAACTCGTTCATGCGTCTAATTATATGAATATACATTTAATTTTATAAAACATAATATAATTTTAACTAAAATTCAAAATTCTCAATTTTGAATCCCTAATTCTACTTAATTTTGAATTCGATTTAATATATATGCATTCATATCAAATTCAACTTTTACAATACTTAAAATTAATGAATTAATTACTAATTAATAATTAATTAATTGAAAGTTTAAATCAATTGAAAAATCCTAAATTTTAGAGTAAAATTTTTTTATCAATTTTTATTCAAATTCTTTAAATTAGTTAATAAAAATAACTGAAGACGTTAGAGAGATACTAAAACTTCCAATCACTTACCTAAATTTGGCATGGAATTTGAAAATTCCCTTGAAAAGAGGTAGAATTAAAATCTTTAAAAATGAGTGTTTTGTAATTGCTTGATGTTTTGAGAGTGTTTTTTTTTAAGTTGTTGGAGTTAAATAGAAGTCACATGTTAATGATTAAATTCAAATGTATGAATTTTGTATAAAAAATTTTAAATCTGAGTGAAGAGAAGAAGAAAACAAAAGAGAAGGAAAAAAAAAAAAACATATCTAAGAGGTGACAATGCATTTTTAACGCATAAATCGATCGACGATGTTTCAAAATTTTAAATATTATAGATTGGTCCTCAAAATTTTGAAAAATTATAATATCTACTAGATTTTGAATTGATATACAGATACTAACTCAAAATCGGCTGGTACCGTCAATAGTCCAAAATACCAACCCTGTAACTCAACTTGTACCAATTGCTGCCGGTTCCAACCAATTTTTAAACCATTGATACAATATGAGACGATATAGGAAAATCTAGTCCTCTACTCCGGGAACTGTTATCCATGGCAAAGCACTTGGTACATACTTAACAGGCCTTGTTATGAATTTCTGTCCAAAATCAATCGTGGAACTTCATTGAGATGCATCACTAGTTATCAGGATTACGATGAATGGCCACAAGATGACTTTTTTAATCGTCTGGGGATGTTTAACAACCTTTGGTCCATCCACTTAAATTCACTTAATTTTTGCTAGCTTAATTTTCAAAATGCAAAACATGCATGCAGGAAAGAATATAAATAAAGAATAAAAAAGGAATATAGAATAACAATAATCACAACATAACGAATCTTTCAACAATCATTTCCCTCACACCATAAAATCAAAGGAACAGTCAAGTGCCTTATTAATTTGTTATCAAGGACAACCAAGAAGTACCAAAGGTACAATGAAGTAGTATCACCAAAGAAAATTCACTGAAGCGCTGGAAAGATCAAAGAGGGCCTGGAAATGTTCCATTCTCCCTCTGTTCATTCCACCTATCCACCTGCAGAAATTAAAGCACGTAGAAAGTAGGCCAACTGTAACACGAAGAACAGAGATTGTTTTGACTAAAAAATGGAAGAACAGAACTTTAGATTTAAATGTCTAATAAGCTTACAATAGATAATTTCCAAATAATAATAATAATAATACTAGCAGGACCATCTAATAGTGCAGTACAATAGCGCAGAATCAATCAAATAAAGACTAGAAATCAGGAAACGTTTGTGACACCCAAACCCCACATCAAAATCCCAAGAAGTATGCAATCAGAACACCATTCCTCAAAATACACCCTTTCTATCAACTTTATAGCTTAAAAAAGGAAAAAATTGGAAGAGCAATATTGACTCCATCATGCAGAAAAGAAGCATAGAACAGGTGACACAAAAAATTTATCACAAGGCTATCGTAGTTCATGAATCATCAAGTCCTACTACAGCAATGAGCTACTCTGAAGAAAATTGGCCACCATATTGCCAAAACTCTTCAAGAACAACTTCCCCTATAATCAAGTATCCCCTAACATCATCCCATTAGATGCAAAAGTAAACAACCATAAGATAGAAGAAACATAAAATCAAAAGAAAGCATGATTGAAACCAGTTACACATTTCAACAGCTACCAAAAAATTTGAGGTTAAGCGCCTGATCAATGAAGAAATTTTCCTTACTGAGGCTAAACTCTCTTGTGCTGAACTCCAGAACTTTAAGTTCCATGTGAGTATGAAAGCTAATACATTCAAGCTAATATGGTAAACTGTCTGTATGAAAGGATAGCTAATACATTCAAGCTAATACGATAAAGTCTGTATGAAAGGATAAGTTGTCACTCTTTAAGAATATAGTAAACTAAGAACTGCTAGGTTTAAAAAGAATAATAGAGAAGCCTCAAGTAGTATAAATAAACTGAAACTAAAGCACTAAACATGTAATCATTACAAAACTTTTTCACTTCTCATATTTGTCAAAATCAAGGAGTGTCTACACATTCTTTTCTTTATTCTTCTTCCTCCGCTTCATCTTGCTTCTTGGATTGAAAAGTTTGGGAATTTTTGTTTCTCTTTCTTCTTTATCCAAACATTTTAAGAAAATCAAATATCAACCAAAATAATTTAGATAGCAAATGACATGAGTTTCAAAGTGAATTCCATAGATTACCAGCTACTGAATCTGACGTGTGCAGTTAAGTAGACAAATTTCAGCAGAGAGAACTATAGATAAAGGTAAATATACTCACCCATTCGCCTGGGCATAGGGCACGGTAGTACTTGGCAAATCTTTCACAATCATTAGATTCCTCACCCTTTGCTGCAACACACCTGCAAATAATGTGAGCTTAAGTATGTTGGCTATCTCCCTCTTTCTCTTTCTCTCTATCTTTATATATATATAGACATATCACCAATTTCTATGGAAAGCATAAAAATGTACCTGTGAAACTCAATGTAGCGGGTGAAACAGTGTCTACTTTGATTTGTTGTAGGGAATCGGAAATCAGCAGGAGCAGTTTTCAGTTCAATCTAAGAGATGGTGTAAGAAATTGGTTACATTTTAAACCTTAAGTCCACGAAATTAACTTAACAGAGTATCAAGCTTTTCTACTCTTTATCCCGGCATTGAAAGTGCCTATTTGCTTATTACTAATTGCTCGCCCCGCCACATCTCATTGATCATAAATTTTCTATAAAAACCTGAATTCCAGTAAACCACACTCCTTCCTTCGTAATTACAGATAGAATAAAACAAACCCACTAGCAAGTGAATAATAATCATGAATTTTCCCGATCAATCATCGCCACGCAAACTTTCAAAAATAATAACTTGAAACGCATAGTATTCTTTGAACTCAGTACGCAAGTGGAAATGTACGTTTATTTACAAGAGTTTCCATGTATGCAATACAAGGGAACGCAGGCTAAAAATCGTCATTACAGATCCTAACAAGGGAATTGGGCCTAATAGATACAACTTATTTCCGATGAGAGTATAAACGATTGGAGAGACCTATGGAAATTGAACAACAAAACCACGAATCTGACGAGCGAATTGAGATTTCCATTCTATTTATTCTCACATATTTCCATTTCGTTCCCCACGGTTTCTAGGAAATCAAACAGAGGGTTGACTTAAGTTCTGAGAGAATCGAAATCTTACCTCATCGGCCATGGTTAAAAGCGATCGAATCCAGAGGAGAAATTTTGGGGGCTGTATAGATGAGACGTTTATTTCGTCAGATTCTCAGACTACCTCATAACACAAAAACGGTGGCAAATGGAGACTACAGAAACGTCACCGTTGTATGCAGTAGAAAATGGAAGAGTTAACCAGTGTATTAAATACCGTACCGATACTGTTACCAGTACCGGATTGGTCCCGAAAACGGTACTGTACCGGTACCGGTTTGGTCCCGAAAACGGTATTGTACTGGTACTGTTTCAGATAATTATTTAAAATTATAAATTAATTTGTAAATTTTATAAAATTTACAAAATAGTTTATAAATATATTATATTATGTAATTTTTAACTTAACTTTAATATTAAAAAGACCAAAATACAAAATTTTTCTTTAAAAATATTTTAAAATATTTTATTATTTTTTTTCCGGTACCGACCAGTATCGGCCGGTATTTGAATCTGGTACCGATTTTAACGATTTCGTACCATTTTTTGGCCGATACGGTATGTACCGGCCAGTACGGTACGAAACCAAATACATTGGAGTTAACTACACCCCATTCATGTGAATTTTCATAAAAATCCGTCAAAACTTTAGGGATTATATTGAAATTTAGATTTAATTCTAATGTTTTATAATGTTTGAATCAAATCTTAATATTTTTAAAACGTTCAAAAAGAACCATAACATTTGTAAAATATTAGAAATAGACCCTACAAATTTATACGGTTAAATTTGACGTTTAAGTGTCATGTGACACTATTGTATTTTTCCAAAAATTTTGATCGAATTGGTTCCCACATCAATTGGATCTCCTTTTCTTTGCGACGGCAAATTGAGCTAAGCAGCGATGTGGTCAAGCTGAATGAAATTGTGAATAGAATTACCAATTCGATTCAAGGAGTGAAGATAAGCGTGTCTTCACTCCTTGAACCGAAGTTGGCTAGCACGTGACGCTACTGAATAACTTCTTAGAGGAAGTTGCAGGGCTCCCGACAAAGAGCAACGACAGGAAGATCGTTGAGTTTGGAATAAGTGCAACCCATCTCTTTTTTTTATTATTATTATAAAGATTGCAACTTTTTTAGATAGAAGGAGCATAAAGTATGAAATAATATAGCAATCGAAGTGGGTTTGCTCAAAATTTGAGTGTTCTCGTCATAGATTTGAAAAAGAGAGATTTTTTTTTTGCATACACAAAAAAAAATATAAACGAGAAGAGAAGAGGTGGGTTAGGTTGACATGTTATGTTTTAAGGTTACCGTTGCATGTGCGCGGCAAAGAAGATGGACCAGGAAGAAGAAGGCAATGAATGTGAGACCCTCAGGCAGGTTCCACCATGGTGGGAGCCATGGTCAAAATTTTTTTTAAAAATAAATTAGTGTCACATGCTAATACATGGTATTGCCACATGGTACTTAACAGTCAAATTTAGTGGTGTTAATCTGTAGGGTTTGTTTCAAATGTTTTATAAATGATATGATTCTTTTTTAATGTTTTGGAAACGTTAAGGTTTGACCAAAACATTGTAAATGTTAGGGCCTTGCTCAAAATTTAGTGTAAACCCTAAGGTTTAAATGGGCTATTTGCCAATTTTCATTTATCAATATACTTTTAAAATGACATTAGATCCTCCCAAATTTTGATGTAAAATATCCTCTGAACATTAATTTTGTGGGAAATAATGATGTGGCGAGAGACGTGACATATTAAATAATGTGAATATTGACATGAATGTTGAATGTGTAAATGGAGTGGCATTAACTTGATTGGGGGAGAGCATGAGGGCATTATCTATAAAACAATGTTGTTTTACGGGTTAATAGTCATTGAGGTGATCAAGCTATTCGGATTTTTTCGGTTAAGTGATCAAACTTTTAGAGTTTCAATTGAGTGATTAACGTTTCAAAAGTTAATTAGTTGAATGTGTAATTGGAGTGGCATTAACTTGATTGGGGGAGAGCATGAGGGCATTATCTATAAAACAATGTTGTTTTACGGGTTAATAGT